>JADLZN010011289.1:0-75690 GCA_018155175.1 Sinocyclocheilus anophthalmus
CAACCAAAAAAAAAAAACAAAAAAAAAAAAAACAGGCCCCCTTAACGAGACCCCTTTCAAATTACAAAAATAAGGTAAATTCCCTGTGAGGAGCAAAAAAATTTAAGAACTGGTGGAAGAAAAATAATTGTTTTTGACCCTTTTTAAAAAATATATATAATATACACTTTTTAAACTTCTTACCATTTATGCTTTTTTAAAGATTTGTTTTTTTTCAGTTTTGTTGGCAAATAACAATGGCTCCTGAGTTTGCCCATAAAACCTTTTTGGATTTATTCCTAGATTTAGATAAAAATAACAAAACTAAATTTCCTGGGTGCCTTATTAGGCTATATAAGATAGTATATTTAAGCTTAAAATGTTTATTTACAGTCAATACACATTTAATTTATTTAGTAATACCTTGGGATTTGACCCCTTACCAATTACCTCTCCAACTTATAAAATCAAAATTAACACAAAATGATTAGTGTATTATAATTTCTGCAATAAGAGAAGAGCAAAAATTAATACACAGCCCATCCGTGGTCCCCTAAGTCCCCCCCTTAAGGCCCCCCTAATATTTAACGCCTGTTTTTTTTTATTGCATTCAGCTGGGATTCAGAATAGCAAAGATGTATTACGTTAATTACTGTCTCATTACTTATTCCTCATTTAGAATGAACCTGGATTCATGAACAATACAACAATAAAAGAGCAAATGAGACACTGTATGTCTGACCTGTGTCATCAACATCAGTGTCAATGCCTTTTTAAAGAACTGCACAGACGTTTATGCACGAGGCCTCTGGTGTCTTTCATATCATACCTTCAGACAGCTTTCCCTATAATAAGCAAACTCATAAAGAAGACCATGATAAAGAATATCCACATAAAAAAGTGATTCCATGACTTTTGGCAACTTTTTTCCGCCACTCCCCAATTTTTTTTTTTCGTCTTCTGTGGGTGGCCCCTTTCTGTTCATGAATAAAAGTTAGCGAGTACTCGATTATTCCCTCAGGATTGTTTTTTTTTTTTTTTTTTGCCTGATGGATAAACATTGAAACTTTTTTCCCAACATGTATTTTCCCCTTCAATCGTTGAACTGATTTCTTTCCAGTTTTTGCTCTGCTCTCACTCCCTCGAAAGCCGCTCTACTGTAGCTTCCCTTGCAACGCTTCTCCCCATAGTTCAATGCCCAACACCGGTCAACCATCTATCCCCAGTTTATGGGCCAACTCCCCGTTTTACTTTGCCGGGGAGATAAGGTCGACCTGGATCCCTGCAATTTTAATTGGGAATTCTTTTTTTAATCTTCTGTTTTAACACCCTTCACCAGGCGTGAAACAACCTCATTACCCCCTCCCAGAGCCGAAGTCCTCACCCCAAACAGCCCTGTTTCCATTTTTAAAGTGCAGTTTTGCCACTTCCTTCCCCTTGTTGGGCAGGTTTTTTTGTCTGTGTACACAAGACAAGGCAGCTTTTTCCTCCCATGTCAATAGACAAAGCAAATTAGAGCCCCAAGTAGTTGCAAGGATAAAGCCCCTCCGTGCCCATGGCAGGAAACAGGCCCCCCCGCGCCTCTGGTCCACAAAATGGTGGGATTTTCCCCATAATGAAGATGGCCCCGGGCCTGTAAAGAAGCTGTAAATCAATGGGGGGGGGGGGGGCCATTGTGGCAATGGTAATATTTTTTTCCCCTGTGAAAACATTTTGGGGAACTGATGGAACATAGACCAGGATAATTAAAATTCACAAGCTATCAGCAAATTTAATAGCTATTTAAAAACTGCAATGTAACTTGAAAGAAAATCATTAATTATTTTGGACTCAAGAGCAAAGCTTCGTTTTTAGGGAAAAATTCCCAATTGTTTTAACAACTGAACCTGGGCCCTTACAAAATCCAATTTAGTGATGTTGCTTAATAACCCGCACAGTTACAGGCAAGTTCCCCAGTTGTTCATTTAGGAAAAGGTTTTCATTTTAAAATTATTTGACCCTACTGGCAGGCGCACTGTTTTATTTGGCTTTGTTTTTCCCTTCTAAAGCCCCCAAGCTGCCTTATTTTTTGTTATCTCATAAAATCTTGAAAAAAAAAAAAATGAAAAAAAAATTTAAAATTTTATTTTCAGGCCCCTTTGGTGGGGTGGGGCCCCTTTTCAGTTTTTTTTTTTTTTTTCTTTGGTGAACCACTTAATTTCACACCAAAGGAATCAAAGGGGATGTTGTGCTGAATAAAGATTAAACATTTACACAGCATGTGCCCACTTTTATGGGTAGGAAATGAAAGCCAGAACTGATTTAGCCAGTCAAAGACACTCTGGCTCTGGCACAAGATGTGATAGAAGGAGAAGGAGAAAAAGAAAAAAGAATTGTGATTTTTTGCTGCCAGACCTCGATGAACCCAAAAATCACATTGGGTATTTTATTGCAACAAAACTAACTAAAACTGAATTAATTTTAATTTGGGGGATGTGTGGTGGTAAGCATGTTGGAAAGAACACTTGCCCACCCGTATGGCTTATTCCTGACAACCCGCTAACTTTTTTTTTAATTTGAACACCAACTGGTGGGTTTCTTTATTTTGGTCCCCCCCCATCTCTGGATAAATGAATAAACTAGATTTAGCATAGTCCCATCCAAATTTTGTAAGGGACAAAAAAAAAAAAAACACTAAAGCAAAAAAATGGAATGAATTTTATTTTTTTTTTTTAACATGAAACTGATACCTAAAGTTTTTTTTTTTATTAATTATTATTATTATTTTCAATGCGCAAACTGTTTTTGAAGGCCATTTTTTCACTTGCTTTTTACTTTTTTTTCAATCAATCAATCACGGTGAAAACCATGGTCATGTTGTACTAATTTGTTCCTTCATTTTAGTAATAATACATTGTGAGAATAATGAAAAGGGTCAACAAATTCTTAATTCATGGCCAAAATCATAACCTTATTAAATTTTGTTAGATTATGCTTAATTCAACTGAATTCAAGAAATATTCTTTAAAAGCATGTCTTAAATGCATGCTTATGGCTCATTATTACTAATGGAAAAAAAACAAAAAAAAACATTAAACTTTGAACTTTTATTAACAAAAAAATAAGGATATGTTTTACTAGTGTTTAACACAAATAAATAGCCTATGGAATTTTTTTCCCCCTCAGGCTTACCTTAACACGGTTCCCCCGTAGTTTTTGTGGTTTTTTTATCTTTATGAATTAAACACAATCACCAATAATATAAGTACAATGGCAAATTCGCATATATTAAACATCTACTTTGCATTGACAAAATGTTAAAGATTTTTGGAATAGCCCGGTTTTTTTGTAAAACCCCAATAAATAGATTATTTTTCCTCTATCTCTTCAATGGCTTTTAGTTTTTTTTTTGTGGTTCATTTGTTATTTTTTTTTTTAATGAAAAAACCCAGCAACCAAGAAAACACCTTCACTTAATAGGCTTATTTAAAGGGAATTAAATGAAAAAATTTTTTTTATTAACAAAATGTTTTTGCCGCCTTGGATCCCGCCCCATCCCAATATAGTGTCATTCTTTCCCGCATCCCACTCTTGTTCACGTGGACCAACTAATGGTCCCCAAGGACCATAAAGACAAAAAAAAGTTTAAACTTATTGAGGGGGCACCCCGGATTTGAACCGGGACCTCCTTGATCCTGCAAGTTCAAATGCTCCTACCACTGAGCTTTATACCCCCCTTTCCACAGCTCATTCTGTCTCAGATACCTAGTCAAAAATCATCCAAGGATTCAGCCGCAATGAATTTTTGAGTATTTTTTTTTTGGCTATATTTTTTTTTCAATTAAAACATCCCCGTTAATAGGTATATGTTGTTATTAAATAAAAATAACCAACAAGAGTAATTTTTCCCTTAAAAAATAAACAGCGGAACCAAAAAAAAACATTTCCATACGTCCCCCCCCCCCCGTTGAGCACATGATTAACAGTATTTACCCCCCCTCCCCTGACCTTAACCCCGGAAGGACAATTTTTTTTTTTTTTTTGCCTTGCATCGTAAAGACGAGCCCTCCGCTTGAAAGATGGTAGTGTAAAGAGGCTTCCAGTTTGTTATCTTAGTGCTTTTTCTTTTTCTTTTCTTTTTGTCGCAATTTTTTTATAGGGGTGGCGATTTGTTGTGTTTTTCATTTTCCCCTGGGGCTTCTTTCATTACAAGTTGTCAACCGTGGTCTTTGTTGTCGTTTTTTAAATGAAGTACTTTATTTGTGGGGGGGGGGGGGCTGTGGGGGCCGGGATATTTAGCTAGCTAAAACCATAGCCAATAGCACAAACAGCTCGTGTTTTTAGTTTTATATTTCCAGGGACGGAAGTAAATTTTTTCATTCAATTTTGTACTTTGCTTGTCTCGTGGTTTTTTTTTATTATATCGCTTTGCGACCCAGAAATTTTTGTACATAGCAGAAATTAGTTTTTTTTGTTCACTAAAGTTTTTTGTCCCCAGGCTTTTTCTAAAATGAATTTGGGATCGTCCCCCATGGGCCTTACTTTCCAGTTTTGTAGTCCCTTAACGTTACCTTTAAAAAAGACTGAAGACGTTTTTTTAAAACGGGGGGGCGACTTGGGCTTTCATTTTTCACACCCTCCCTTTCAGGCCCCCATCTGAGGGTGTTACATTTTTTTTTTTTACATCAGCTTTTTCCCTTTTTTTTGTGCATATTTCCTTTGAAATACTGTGTTTTTCTGCATAATCCTCGTGGCCTGCGGGTTCCCAGCCTAAAGGAACAGTGTTCCCTGTGACAGGGTCCTGGTTCCACAGCTGGTTCTTATGGTTTTTTTTTCAGGACCCTCTCCTACGCAAGGGTAGGCCTCGGTCTTTTATAAAAACCCTGTTAAATTGAATTCCTTTCTGCCTAATTTTATAAAATTTCCTTAAGTTTTGCTTGCGATTTTTTTTAAATAGGTTTTCAGTGTAAAAGAAATGAGCTTTGCTACCGAGGTCCATCCCATTTTGGACCTTTTTCTGAAGAAAAAAATGTGGGGGGGGGGGGGGGGAAAAAAAAAAAAAGAAAAAAAAAAAAATTTTTTTTTTTTTTTTTAATTTATTTTTTTTTTATTTTTGACATTTTTTTTTTTTAACATTAATAACAGCTTTAAAGAAGTACAACCCGCAAACCAAACAATTACAATACAACCCATAAAAAAACCCCAAGCAACCACGTAACAAAAGCCAAATCAACTGAAAACAAACAGCAACCCCAACAAGTTAGGGGATATGCTTAACATAAAGGTAAAACAGAATCCCTAAAATTGTCCAGTGTTTTTTTTGGTTATTAGAGTAAAATTTTCAATTTGTTACAATGAGGGAACAATAGTTAAATAACACTATTTCAGGTTTTTTGAGGAAAATTTCCAAACGCAGGGATGCCATACAGTTTTTTTTTTGAAATTGCAAAATGAAGATTTGGTCCCTTTTTAAGAGTTTTTAGCATCCCTCCGAGTCCTATCCCGCCAAATGTACGTGAATCCTACACAAGAACATGTAAAATGGTATAATGAAGTTATACAGAAATAGTATTGGTAAGTAATATTGATATGCCCCCTTGTGCCTAAGAAATGTTAGTGATAAACGCCATTCCTTTTTAAAAGGGATTAGTTTTTTGTTCCAACCCAAAAAAAATTGAAAATTCCCTGTTCATTAATTAACTCACCCTCGTGTTGTTCCAAACCCGTAAAAGCTTTGTTTGTTTTCGGAACACAATTTAAGATATTTTTTTTTAAATCTGAGGGCTCTCTGACCCTCCCCATAGACAGCAAGGTAACTACCAAATTCAAGGTCCAGAAAAGTACCAAGATATGATCGACAAAGTAGTCAATAATGAACATCAGTGGGGTTTTTTTTTTTTTCCAACCTGTTAATTACGAAAGCCTTCGAGGAATTTTAACTTCATCACGCCCGGACCTGGGTTCCCCAGCGTAGGTGCAAAATACACTTACCAATGGATAGTGGTTCATGAAATGCGCGTCCAACAAGTGACCACAGTAAAGAAAATGGTGGATAAGTGGTGTTTATTTTTTTTTTTGTCTTTCCAAAACCTTTTGGCGCAAAAAAAAAAGATTTCCTCGTAGCCTTTTTGTAACTTTAGTTGGAACCACTTGATGTCCCCACCGTACTACTCTTCGATTCCATAAAAGTTGGTAAACTTTTTTTCTGGACCCTTTGAAGGTGAGGGGGGGGGGGGGGTTAAAGTTACCTTGCTGTCCCCCCCTATGGGACAAGGGTCAGGAAGAGCCCCTCAGATTTTCTTTGTCAAAAATATCTTAATTTGTTGGTTGTCTTTAAGATGAACGAAGGTTCTACGGTTTTTTTTTTTTTTTTTCCGAACAAACAAACAAGGGTTGTGGTATTAAATGACATAATTTTTTTTTTTTTGGGTGAACTACCAACACATTTTAAATATCACACAAATTTAAACAAAAAAATATATTAAATAATATTTTTTAAGTACATACAGAAGTCTAGTTTTATAATACATTTAAAAAACATAGCAAAACACAATACACCATTATTTCATGCTATTAGCTTGAAATTAATGTGGTGGGGTATTTGGGGGGGGAAAACCCCAACCATGCTTATTATTGTCAAGCTTTTAAGTAGAACACTGTGTAACATGCTGTGAAAGTTTGACCAGCTTGAGTAACTTTTTTTTTTTTTTTTTTTTTTTTTACTGTTTTTTTTTTTTTTTTTATTTACTTTATATTTAAATAAACATGTTAAATTTTATGCACTCATTCACATTACCCTAAATCCCTATAGAACGCTGTTTATTTAATTTCCTGTTTTCTCAGTACTTAAATGTATAATTACATGGTAAAAAGGACACCTTAAAATAAAGTGTAACACCAGCTTGTATTGTGTGAAATCAGTTTCAGCTCAACCAGGACAAGATGAATTTCAACACACTAAGGAACATCCAGGGTCTCCACGCTCCCCTCAAACTACAGATGGAGTACAGAGCGGCTAGACAGGTATTGTGAGCAAGTGTCATAAACATGTAAATTATACTGTAAACACCCTATACTAATTATGGAAGACTATTGTATTTAAACTTTTCACTTTCAGATTCAGCGTTTGCCCTTCCTGCCAAGCTCAAATCTGGCCCTGGATACCCTCAGAGGTTCAGATGACAGCATTGGCTTTGAGGACATTCTCAATGGTATGTAACATTCATCGCACGTTAGCTTTCAAGTCCCCCCCCTTTTCAAAGTTTATGACCTATTTAAGTTTTCCTCGCATGAATTTGCCTTTTTTTTTTTGTTTTTTTTATTAGAAATGTTTTATTGTTGTGCAGTCATACTAAGATTGCTCATGTTTTCTCTTTTTTGTTTTTTTCTCTCCCAAGATCCCCCCACTGTTCCCAGAAGTGAGCCTTGATGGCGATCCCTCAGTATTCATGAACCGGAAATAAAACAAGCGTTGGGTGTCTTGTGAGGATGGTGGTTTTTTTTTTTTTCTGGACTAAAATTTTTTTCACCTCAAGCCCGTAGATTGTGTTATATGCATTGTTTGACCCCGATTTCTAATAAAATGTCAAATTTGAATTCAGAAATTGTTGTTGCAAATCATGAACATTTAACAGAACCTGGTTATGAATCGTGTTTATTACAAGAACATTGAAACACTGTATAATGACTTGGATGCATTTACACAGAAGCGTCAGAATGAGATTTATAAATGAAAGCATAAAACCAGCATACAGATCTTTGAAAGCACAATGTTCAGGATAAAATACAAAAAAAAAAACTCACGATTTGGACAAATGTTACATTTCGGGTTGTATTATTGTTTGTATATTCTCAGTATTGAATTTATATCTATCATGCAGAAGCAATTTACACAGTAGTATAATTGCAAAATTAAAATGCTGTATCTTCAGGGCACACACTTTTCAACAATTCAAAAAGTTAGCCATGCTTTATATGACGACATAAAAAAAATATTTACAGAAATAAAACTGTAGATTGGATGCCATTAAGGAAAGTTTAACACTTTCAGTCCAGCTTTTCTTCCTGGAAGAAATCAGCAGAATTGAGATGTTCCTGAAACTTCTCGGCGGTATTTGGGGGGCCCCGTAAAATGGATAGAAAAAAGAAAAAAAAACAGGGAAAATCAGTTTTTTTTTTTTTTTCCTCCCATACATATTTTTTTAAATAGCTTTTAAAGACAACCTAAAAGAAGGTTACATATTCACACCTCACTGATTTCCCATCCCCTCCAGCCTAGTTTTTTTTAGTAAAAACGTTGTTGACTGTGTCCTTAACTGGTTCGCCATCCTCTCCTGTATCTCCTTCCTGTATTTCCTTCTGAGCTTCTAAAGCTGTGCGACACCTCTCAAACAGATGGTATTTAAAGTGCTTTAGGGCATGGTAGACCTCGGTACGACTGGCACAGACAGAGCCAACAAAGAAACTCTGCAATTGTTAAATAAACATTCCATCAACAAGTGCTCGAAATTAGTCTTCAAATCAATTTATAGTTGAATTGTATGTGTGATTTGCATGGAAAACAACCTGGGAATCATCAGGCATGAACTGGTCCTCCTGCAGGGAGTTGTTGTAGTACAACTGACCAGAGAGGCGCACAGTGAAGCGTCCCGTTCGGTGAAGCTCACAGGCTTCACATCCCTTCGTCTGGACCCTTGTCATTATTACCCGCAATTTGGGATAACATTCAACCCTTTCCTTTTCATAAACGAAAATGATAAACAGACATGAAAGTAATCTGCACCACAACACAATGTTTTTTTAAACTTCACATACAAGTGACTAATAGTAAAGCAATCACTTAGAAATGTGACATCTTTTCATGAAAAAGACAGAAACACAAAGGGCTTACTTTGTAACGGTCTTTCCAGCGGCTCCTCTGCTTCAGGTTCTCCAGACGTGGAAGAACCAGTCGCTCATCAAAATGAAGCAATGATGATTTCATCTCCTGGGCGTATCGTTTCGTTCGCTCGCCACCTGCAGTCATTGACACAACATCAGATATACATTACCATTCAAAAGTATGGGGTCTGTAAGACTTTTTAATGTTTCTGAAGGCTGCATTTTTACGATCAAACATACGCAAATAAAATTACATTAATATTGTGAAATATTCTTACAATTTAAAGGAACTGCTTTCTATTGTAATACAATTTTAAAATGTAACTTATTCCTGTGATGGTAAAGTTGAATTTTCAGCAGCCATTAATCGAGTCTTCAGTGTCTCATGATCCTTCAGACAACATTCTAATATGCTGATTTGGTGCTCAAGAAATATTTCTTATCAATTATCATTGTTGAATTTTCATATATTGCACAGATGTGCTGCTTAATATTTTGGTGGAAACCATGATATTACATACGTTTTTCATAAGTCTTAAATGAATGGAAGTTTCAAAAGTACACCATTTATTTGAAATAGAAATCTTTTATAAAATTCTAAATGCCTTTTCTGTATCTTATAGAAAGTGCTCTACATCCAGTGCTAAGAAGATAAGGAATAACTTGATGAACATACTGTAAAGTGACTTGAGGAAGCTTGAGTCCAGTACATTGATCAGCAAGGCTTTGACCACCACGTGAAAGTGGGTGAGCTGAGATCCTGTGATAACTGTAATGGGAGGAGAAATGAAGTGAGATGGGAAAATGGGAAATGAGATTTTCAAATTAACTTAAATGCTACAGGCACATCTGCACATACTGGGATTCCAAATTGTAAGCAAAACAAAAGCCAGAATCACGTGGTCTTACACTGGCGTGGAAGGTGAGAGAGAAAGGTCTCGTCTTTGGCCTCCCCCTCTTCCTCCTGATCTTCATCCTTTTTCCGTTCATCTTCCTCCACAATAAAATCCTTCAGACTGTCACTACTGTCAGCAAGTTTTTCCTCCTCGCTGCTGTTTAGAGGACTGCCGTTCTCTTCCACACTAGATTCATCATCAGAATCATCTGCTTTACTCTGCTCTTCAACTTTGTTTTCCTTGATCTCCTCTCTCTCCTCTTCTCCCTCTTCTTCTGAACCCTGCAGAAAAGATCCAATAGACAAGGTATCTAGTTATTAGCCAATACTTTTTTCAGGAAACCCCTTGGTTTCTGTCACCATGACCATTATTATTATAACAGAAATCCGTTCCACCTTAAAGCTGAAACTGCTAAAGAGTGGAAATTGTAAATGGTTGAAACTTTTTCATGTGTATTAAAAGTTACTTGTGGATTTAAAAAAAAGTCACATGAATTAGATAATTGGTGGTTGTAGAGGTTAACAAAATACATTTGAGCTTTTCCTAAATCATGTGTCACAGAAACAGTTAATTCATATCCATGAACTCCCCAGCCCCAGAAATTCCCCATTCATTTTACAAGGAAAGTTATACATCATATTAGGTATTGGATATTGTACACTACTCCTAGGTTTCCCCCAATCTTTATCAAATTGGACATGCATGTAGTCTGTCTTGTCAAGCTGAATTCAGAGTGAATGATTATTTAAATTATATGTATTTGTATGCAATACCTCTGGACTCATAAACAAGTGGGTTCATGAGGACAACTGCATATTTTAAAGCCAAGTCAGCAAATCAGATTTCAGTGGCCAAAATATAAAGTTAACAATGGCCAATTGTCACAAAACTTGTTGGACATGTTTTTCTCTCAGTCACAGAAGACAGGATAAATAAATCAAATACATTACCATCAATATCAAAAACACCATGAACTTTGATCAACATATCAACCTTATAAATGAATCATTACTAGCTTAGTTTATTTTCAGTTAAATAAATTATGCACAAAATGACCAAATTTCAGCCCTGTGATGGACTGGCCATCACTTCAGGGTGTCCCCCGCCTGCGGCCCTAGATGCTGTGAAGGCTCCAGCCCCCCCCCGCAACCCTGCAGAGGATAAAGCGGTATAGAAAATGGATGGATGGATGACCAATTTTCCCAAAATTTGACTAAATCTGTAAATCATGCACCTGGGGTAGCTTAACATGCTAAGTTTGATGCTGTTTGGTCAAATGGTGGCACTGTAACATGGAAACATGGAAATGGCAGTAGCTGCATGAATACTTAATTAAAATATATGCAAACACAAGTGTTTTACTAAGGACTAAAGTGGTTATGATGCTTTACCCAGAAAAGTGCTGCTTGCTACTATTGTACTTTTTCTTGTTCTGTCCTTATCAACTTACCAACAACGTCCTGCGCCTGCGCCGCGGGGTGCCTGACTTTCTTCTCTTTGACAGCTCCATGAGTTTACTCTTCCTCTCTCTTCTCTTGGCAGCAGCTTCTTTCAGTTCTGCCTCTCTCTTCTTCTCCCTCAGAGCCTCGTCCTCGGAGTCCTCCGGCAGCCGGAGTCGTTTTCTCTGCAACACTCTCCTGAGCGGCTCTCCGCCGACGTCGCTGGAAGAATCGCTGGAATCACTGTCATCTAGCGGAGGAGCGCTGGCGCATCTTTTCCTCTGTCGTCGGGGCACGGCGCATTTCTCGTCCGTCTCGCTGCTGTCATTCCCGTCACTCTCGCGTGCTCGGTAAGAGCTGTCGGAGGTACCGGGCTCATCTTCAGATTTCTGGTACTCACTTTCTGAACTGGTGCTCGTGGTGCTGGCGTACGAGCCCTCGTCGCTGTCATCCAGTATACGATCAATGGGATTCACGCGAGTCTTTTTCTTGTCAATGCGAGACTTGGGGGGCGGGCATTTTCGCCTTAACCCAAAAAGCTTTCCTACGCTTCTCATCATTTTTACGGAGAAAAAGTTACCCTTGATTTAACTACCCCGAGAAATTTTGTTAAAAAAAAAACTTTATATATTATAGCCAGTTGTTATGTATCTATAGACACATAATCAGCAACAGGATGCTTGCGTGCGCGTTCTGTAAATTTACATTCCCGTCTCGTGAATGATTATGCAGCTGTTTTTCTCATACTAAATCATTGATCCGTGCATGCAGATGTAGATAAAGCTCAATCTATTGCTGTAATCAATATTTAACGAGTGGTTAGAATAAATATGCTTATCAGCATGTATCATTCTTCTGTAGTCCGCCACACGCGCCAATAACATGGGGGGCGTGTCTGTGTTTTTGTAGGTACGCACTTCCGTCGTTAGCTTCACATCAGCTGGCACAAGTGCGCCACCCAAAGACAAGGAGAATAGTTGTGATTTATATTTGCAACAAGGGTTTTATCATTGTGTAATGCTTTCGCCTTTGCTTCTTATTGTTATTTTATCCAAAAAACAAATGTAATCGTGTAAATGTGTATGTCTGTAATTTAATGTTAGTAGGCTACATCTGAAAAGGAGGTATACACATAAACTGACCAGCACAGTGACAGAATAGTGCAGCCAAACTGTTTATATAATACTAACTAAAGGCTGCACTATACACTTTTAAATACTCTTAAAGCTCCTACCTGCATCCAAACAGGTTTAATAATCAGGGCTTTCAAACCAAGTCCCTGCAGCCTTTAGTTTGAATGAGTATTATATAAACAGTTTGGTTGAAATATTCTAAAGAGGCAGCAGCGATGAAAGGTGTTCCCAATGAGTGTATATTCAAGCTTTGGTATATATACAGTTCTCATCACTTGATGCTAACCGTGCTACTGACTATCTGCTCCATTCTGACATCTTGTTTAGACACAGTCTGCCCCCTTTCTTTCAGGCCATCCCGTACCACCTCTTCTGCCCCTTGGCTATCTGATGTTCTCCACGAGCATTGTTCTAAACTCAGGGCTGCAGAGAGGGTGTGGTGCAAATCAAAAAATCCTACTGACCTTAGTGTGTATCGGTCACTCCTCTCTTCCTTGTCTGCTAATGTCTCCACTGCTAAAAGGACATACTACCACAACAAAATTAACAATTTGTCTATGTGACGAGAGGGGCGGGGCCGAGAGCTTTAATGTAAACTTTAATGTTCCGCCTCCTTCTTCCCGATCTACAAACATTGTTACAATAACTCTTGCATGCTCTAACAAATGAGGAGTCCCACATCTTCCATCAGGTCAAAATCCAACAAACCTCAGTGCACAATTTGCACACCACAAACTGTCAAACACATCTTACCAGCAAACATACACTTGCTCATGTCCATCTCTCCATGCTCAGAGGCAGATGTCTCCAATCTGATCCTTTCCAACATCTTACTACTTGTCCACTTGATATTATTCCATCTCATCTCCTTCAAGCCATTCCTCCTTCAGTTGTACCTGCACTCACTCACATTATTAACACATCCCTTCACACTGGTGTCTTTCCATCAGCATTTAAACAGGTTAGGATAGCCCCACTACTTAAGAAATCCACTCTTAACCCAGCACTTTTAGAGAACTACAGAATTATATACCTTCATCCATTCATTGCAAAAACACTTGAACGACTTGTGTTCAACCAAGTCTCTGCCTTTCTAACACAGAACAACCTCCTGGACAGCAATCAGTCTGGTTTCAGAAGTGGACATTCGACTGAGACTGCCTTGCTTTCATTTGTTGAAGCCCTAAGACTGGCAAGAGCGGATTCCAAATCTTCAATACTTATCTTGCTGGATCTATCTGCTGCTTTTGACACGGTTAACCACCAGATCCTCCTGTCAACCCTCTTGGCAACCCTCTCATGAACCGCACTCCAGTGGTTTGAGTCTTTCCTCAGATAGGTCCTTCAAGGTATCTTGGATGGGTGAGGTGTCTAGCTACTGGGGTGCTTCAGGGTTCAGTTCTTGGACCACTTCTCTTTTCTGTCTACATGGCATCACTAGGTTCTGTCATTCAGAAGCATGGCTTTTCATATCACTGCTATGCTGATGACACTCCACTCTACCTCTCATTCCATCCTGATGATACAAACATAGCTGCTTGCATCTCAGCATGTATAACAGACATTTCTTACTGGATGAAGGACCATCACCTTCAACTCAATGTTGCCAAGACAGAACTGCTTGTGGTTTCAGCCAATCCATCATTTCATCACAATTTCTCCATCCAGCTAAGCGCATAAACAAAAACACCTTCCAGGACAGCCAGGAACCTTGGAGGTTGTGATTGATGATCAGCTGAAATTCACAAACCATTGTTAGAAATACCAGGTTCTGCAGATTTGCCTTATACAACATTGGGATGATCAGACCCTTTCTTATGTAACATGCTACACAACTCCTTGTTCAAGCTCTTGTTCTGTCAAGACGGGACAATTTGCAATGCTGTCTTGGCAAGTCTTCCAGCCAGTTCTATCAAACCTCTGCAACTAATCCAGAATTCAGCTGCAAAATTAGGTTTTAATGAGCTGAAAAGAGCGCGTCACAAAAGAGCGCATGTCACACCTCTGTTCATCAATTTGCACTAGCTACTGTACCAATAGCTGCTCGCATAAAATTCAAGGCATTGATGTTTGCCTACACAACAACCACTGGCTCGGCGCCCTTTTACCTAAATTCACTACTTCAGACTTATGTGCACTCCAGAAGCTTGCGTTCTGCAAGGGAACAACATTTTTCAGGTAGTTGCACATGTGTTTTACATATGTCCTGCAGTGGTTTCAATAAAGTAAAAAAGTACAGTTCAGGCACACTTAAATTGTATGTGAAGATCACACCTGTGTCCTAGCAGAACAACCACAGGTGCATCACATTACATCAGGGACAGCAATGTACTGCCTTCTGGAGTATTTTGAGAAGTGCAGGTACCACGGGAAGCAGGCATCACTGTGGTCGTGGGGTGCTGCTGTTTGACATAATTACCAGCCTTTTCCCAGACAACAGTGACATTAGTTTGATGGACGCTGATGTCTGGTTCTAGCCAGGCTTCTCTGATGTTGAGAACATCATTACAACAAAGAAGAATAATTGTAATTCTTAACCATACAAACAGAAAAAAGAGTGTCTTAATAAGAGTTGGCCTAGCAGGAATGCAGGAATCATTCCCAGTTTTTCATCTTAGAAAGCAGGTCTGAAGTTGAAGGTAAAAATCAGACATCTCTCCCAATTTTCTGCACAGATGCTGAGGCCCCACAGAGGTTCCCGACTTGAAAGTCCCAGGATGCTCTTTTCATACCTTCACTGGTCCCAGAGGTCCCTCACACTGCCACTCCAAAGGTTCTTGTCACAGATCCTAAATATCCTGCCAGGGCCGCTCCAGAAATCACAGTTAACTCCAACCCTAAATTTTCCTGATACTGCTGCTTCAGAACCTACTGAGGTCAGAGAGGTCATTGATGTCTAACAGGTCCCTGTCTTATCCTCAAGATACAGAGATTCATGACACGGCTGCCAAAGAAGTTCCAACCAAGACCCAAAGATTTCTGTTGTAGCCTCTGCCAGAGCTTGTGTCTGAGGCTGCCCCAGTCCCAGGGCTCTGCTTTCAACCTCCTTGATCCCAGAGTTTCCTGCTAAAGTCACTCTGGTGCTAGAGGGTTCTGTCTTATCTGCATTAGGAGATCCTCTCATGGCCCCAGTGTTTCCTGTCACTGGTATGATTCCTCCTAAAAAAATATTACACCTGTGTGAAAATAAACACAAAATGTGCCGTTTAATTGGGAAAATATAAAACATAATCTGGAAATATTCCCATTCCTATTATGCTTCAGATCTAGAGAAGTTAAGCCTCTCATTTTACCAGGTTATATTTATCACTTTGAATGGCAATTTGAATAATACATTTACCAGGTAAGTGACATCTTAAAGGTGAGATATGTCCCTCTATTTACTGTTTGAAGCATATCAGGATATGATTCAGCTGCAGACAGTGACTACAATTAACTGTCAATTGGCAAATTAGTGTAACAATTGCCTTTGGAGAGGAAATAAAAATGGGGTTACCTGATAGTGGCCAATACCACAAAAGGAGAAGTTCAGAAGTTCATGCTTTTCACAACTACATTTTGACAAAAAAAAAAATTACCAAAAAAAACATCATAGTATGAATTATGAATCGGCAGCATGAAAGCATCATAAGAGTAGTCCATACAAGTCATGTACTATATTCCAAGTCTGGTTGGGAATTCAGAGTCTTTAAGATGTTAGGTGTCTTTTATCCAGATTGACCAGCAGCATCTGCTTTACAACATCCAAGTGTTTAACCAAAATATCTACACATACGTAATTAAGTTCTACAGAATTATTGCACAAAACTAATAATTAAGTAAACTTTAAAAAGTATATAAAATTATTCTCTGCTCTCACATCCTTT
Organism: Sinocyclocheilus anophthalmus; assembly: GCA_018155175.1. Classification (NCBI taxonomy): domain Eukaryota; kingdom Metazoa; phylum Chordata; class Actinopteri; order Cypriniformes; family Cyprinidae; genus Sinocyclocheilus; species Sinocyclocheilus anophthalmus. The sequence continues at coordinate 16,173 of JADLZN010011289.1, forward strand.
TTCTGTGATTAATCGCAATTAATCGCACACTTCATGAAATTAAGCATAGACCATTCATCTTGTTTCAAATGTTTATTTTGTCATCATTTGCTATATCCAGCAAAGTAAACCAAAAGATTGAAGGATGGTTCTCAAAAATCTAAGATAAGATAAATTATCCAAGATAAATTTGGATTTGAAAAAAGACTTTCCAAAAAAAGGACACCAAAAAGAACCAAATTATATAAGGAGCCCATATAAGCACATATGAAAGAAAAAAAATCAGAATTTTATAGTATGTGTACAGTCCAACACCATAGAGCTTTTTTACATTTTAGAGAAGCCAAGTTGCAATACCGAACAGGACCACATGGAGATGCAAAAAATAAAAAACTAAACCAACCGCCTGCTGACTGCATATAGTAGTGCACTAAAGTACACGGATCCATTCCGTATAACTAAACACAGCAACATAAACATGACAAATCAAAACATTATCGTGAATGTGTGTGGAAACAACGTGAATGTACGAAAATTATTATTTAAAGACATGTAAAGCATTTTTGCTCGTTTATGTGGGCCGTCCCAAGCATGGTTGCAATGTGTTCATTGTCAAACTCCAAAATCAGATTATTTTTTATTCTTAAAAAACGCCATTATTTTATTTTTAAAAAAAAACAAAACAAAAAAACATATATATATCATATATATATATATATATATATTATCACAAATATTTAAATATTTAAGTTAAATAATTTTAACGCGTTAAGGATTGTAAAATTAATCGCATGCGTTAACTAATAACTATGCCCGGCCCTGTAAGTACGTTGTCATATTTAAAGAATTTGCCACTGATGATTCAAACGCGAGGTTTGAGCAGTGTAGAGTAGCGCTTGTTTGTTATTTTTCCGATTACAAATGCAGACATGGTTTTTATGTTTACGCGGCGCGATGCAATGCAATGCAATGTGTAAAAAGACAGTATAAGTTATTATAATCCGTATTATGTCCCCACTGGATGCAACAAATGTTTTTGTCTTGTCGCTCCATCACAGTATGATAGGGGCATAACATATCCGTCACACACTTGAGATATTCGGCCAATCACAACACACTGGAAAGCTGACCAATCAGAGCACACCTCGCTATTCACAATGATGAGCTTTGTAAAAATCGACACGTTCAGAAACTGGCGTGGGCATAGAGGAGAAACAATAATGTAGTATGTGGAAAATAATGTGTTTTTGGGACCTTAAACCGCATAAACGGATTTCATTACTCCAAATACACAAAATATTGTTCTTTTTTAGCAACATCATATGACACCTTTAATACAAGTCATGTCACTCGGCGGTCATCTTTGAAACGCCTCTCGGGCATGCAAGTGCAGCAGCATATGTGAAATCACCACTGAAATCTGACAACTGGTCTTAATAAATGTGTTTCTTGTCAAAATATGGGTGCTTATATTAGACAGCAACTTGTCTTTTGAAAATCATATTTCTCATGTTACAAAAACAGCATTTTTTCATCTTAGAAACATTGCCAAGCTACGAATCATGTTACCTGTTTCTGATGCAGAAAGGCTAGTTCATGCTTTCATGACCTCTAGACTGGACTATTGTAGTGCACTTCTAGGTGGTTGTCCTGCATTTTCAATAAACAAGCTACAGGTAGTCCAAAATGCAGCGGCTAGAGTCCTTACCAGGTCAAGAAAATATGATCTTATTACCCCATTTTTACATTCTCTGCACTGGCTACCTGTTAAGTTCTTTATCAGTTACAAAATATTATTACTTACGTATAAGGCCCTTAATTGGTTAGCTCCTGTGTACCTAACTAGTCTTCTACCAAGCTACAATTAATCACGCTCCCTAAGGTCGCAAAACTTTTGGTACTACTTTGGTAGTACCTAGGATGGCAAAGTCCACTAAAGAAGGTAGAGCATTTTCACAGTTGGCTCCCAAACTCTGGAATAGCCTACCTGATAACGTTCGGGGTTCAGACACTCTCTCTGGGACTCTCTCGTGTTTAAATCCTAGATTAAGAACACATCTCTTTGGCCAATGCATTCAATATGCATCTCATACTTCTTGTACTGCAGTTATATCTGATCAAATGCACATTGTTATTCTTTAGTTTGGGTTAAACAAATAATTTTTTCTTGGTTGGAACAGCAGCTACACTAACTATGTCTCTATTTGTTTCTCTGTTTTTTTCTCTGTTTTCTGCACTGATTCTGATTGACATCCCGTGTTAACTAGGATTTACACAAGCTTCAGTCTGGATCCAGAACACCTGAGAAGAGATTATGCAACTCCTCAGAGGACCTCAGATGCTGCCAACCCTGAAACAACATACAGAACTACCACATTTTGCATCATATAATAATTGCTGTTAATATTGTTCGTCTGTTTTATTACGTCTTAAATTTTATTTTTCTGTACATTTCTGCCATATGTACATTAACTGACAGTCACCACTTATAAGCTACCACTAAATATTGTAAAACTTAATTTGCTGTAAAGTTGCTTAGCAACGATTTGTATCGTGAAAAACGCCATACAAATAAACTTGAATTTCATAATATAATAACACGATTGTTCTGCTACTCTGCTTCTGCTGGATTTGGCTCTTTTTTTTGACAGTTTGCATAATTGATTCTGGCACTGTGCCTGCTTCATACTGTGAAAGCTGCTATAAAAAACATCTGTATTGATATTCAGCTTAAAAAAGGATTTCATGGATCTATCCATTTGCTGATTTGGTGCTCAATTATAATCGGTTAGAGTGTTCTTATTATTATCAATGTTGAAAACTGTTTTTTGCTGCTTAATATTTTTGTGGAAACCGTAATACGTTTTAGGGCTCTTTGATGAACAAAAAGTTTAAAAGAACAACATTTATTTGAAATAATAATTTTTTGTAACGTTATAAATGTCTTACTGTTACTTTTGAATTTAATTATTTTTAATGCATCTTTGCTGAATGTAAGTATTGTTTATTTTTAAATCTTACCTCAAACTTTTGAACGGTATATGTATCAAAGTTGTAAACATTTATCAAAAATACGAAATGTTTTTTGAGAACTAAATCATCAGAGTAGAATGATTTTCTGAAAAGTCATGTGACACTGAAGACTGGAGTAATTGGAGTAAAGAAAATTCAGCTTTGCCATCACATATATAAATTACATTTCAAATAGAAAAGTTATTTTAAATTGTAATAATATTTCACAATATTATTTTTTACTGCTTTACTGGAATTTTACTGTATTTTTGTAGCTTTAGAGACAAAAAAATTGACTAACTAAAAATCATTAACATTAAAAAATCCTAATGAATCCAAACTTTTGACAGGTAGTGTAAATACACATTGCAGTGAAAATACTAGTCTACCAAGGAGAAAAGCTGTATCAGATTTTTATTTGCTACAAGGGGTTTTACATTTTTAATGGGCTGAATTCAAAAATATAGGAAATATAGAAAAAATATAGGAACATGGGAAAATATGTAATTACAGACTGAGAGCAGGTTTTAAAAAAATGGGTGAAGACAAATTAAATAATAAGAACATAGAATAAATTAACTGTTGTCTACATTTATGATTATTATATAAGTAAATAAAGGTTCCCTTATGCTTGTGAATGTAAAGTGCCAATGCACAAAAAATATTTTTTGGGGAAAAAAAAGTAATTGCTTTTAATAGTTGTTTAATTTAGTTATTTAAATCTTATTATAAAATTATTCTAGAATTTAGAGGTTTGTGTACAGGAAACATATTTTTTTTAACAAATACATGTTTATTTATTAATAACAATAATGTCAGAATGTATTTAAATTTGAAAACCATTTCTCAAGCACTGTAAATATATATTGTTATGACCAGATGTGAATTGCACCGTCAGAGCCTGCAGATAGAAGGTATTCACCTTTATGGTCAAAAATGACACTCTGAACGGCATCTTCATGAGCTATTACACTCGACATTTGTAAAGACGCCACTTCTACTAGTTTAACAGTGCCATCATTACTCGCCACCACTAGAATTCTTCCATTTGGATTGAAGGCCACTTGATTGCTGGGATGAGGCCCAGTGTCTATGGTCACCATTGCTGACACATTCCTCACATCCCATAATTTGACCACCCCAAAAGAGTCGCACGAAGCAACTGTGTCACCTGTGGCATTGAAGGTTGCGTAGTTGCATGAATGCTTGTGCCCGTAGAAAGTCTGGGCACACAATCCAGCACGGGCATCCCAAAGAGAGAGGGTCTTGTCTGCTGAGCAGGTAAGTAGAATATTTGAGAAGGGCAGGAAAGAAATGCTGTTCACCGAGTCAACATGTCCACGCAGAGTCCAGCGGCAACGCTCACTATTTAAGTCCCACACTTTAGCCGTGTTATCCAAAGAACAAGAGGCCACAAAATCACCACAGGAATGGAAGGAACAGGCCCAGGTGGTGTGAATGTGTCCCTCCAAACTGAGCACACATCGACCTTGAGCAAAGTCCCAAATTTTAACTGTGGTGTCCCCACTTGTGGTCCCCAGGTAACCACCGCTGGGATGGAAACTACAGGATGACAGCCAATCAGTGTGACCCTTGCCAGTCATGATCATCTCTCCCTCTGGTATTCCCCATAATCTCCAAAGCTGGTCATCACTTGAGGAGGCTACTATCATTTTACGAGGATGGAGAGTGAGGAAGCTCACTGCCATTGTGTGTGCTTTAAAAGACCTGAAGAGAAAGAGGTTGGCTGATTTGGTGTTTAGCGAGGAAAGAGCTTTGATTTGCGGCAAGTAGGGATTGACTCGAGTGCTGGCTGGGAATTCAGAGTCTTTAGGATGCCTCGTGTTTTTGTTGGGGTCTTTTATAACATCATTTGATGCAATGTTGTCACATGACAGGTGTGCACCTTTTTCTGGACTCTTCTGTATTTTTTCTCTTTGATGTGGTGTGTTAGGGGATTTTAGAGCTGTTCGGGTTCCTGGGAAAGAATGTGCGGTACGTAGAGAGCTGTCTATGTTCTGAACCTGGCTGACAGCTCTGTCTCTCTCCAGACTAACCAGCATCTTCTGCCTCACAACTGTCTGATACTTCTCATTTAGTTGTCTAAGAGCAGGATCGTAGGATGCATAGTGTTTCTTCAGCTTTTTAATGTCCTCAATAAGTCTATTCTTCTCTTGAACAACACGCTTGTGCTGCATCCTATGGAAGTCCCTCTCTCTTTGAAGTTTTACTATGGTTTCTCCAGCTTCAAATGCAGCCTGTTTATAACTATCCCGCTCTCTCTGTACGTTTTTCAGCTCGTTGTCCAGGAGCTGGTTGTGTGTATAGACATCAGGGACGAGTTGCATTACGTCTGTTTTCATTAAGCCTTTGTGTCCCATCTCAAACCACTCGATTTGGAAGCAGCCTAATGTTCTTTTCATACCCATTTTTACCAGATAATTGCGGAGAAAGTCGTCCACCACCTCAGGTATTTTAAGAACTGGATGTTTCGCCGAACTGACCCTCTGAGTCTGTGTTGTGCGTTCGGTGGCATCAGTTTGATCCCGCACTGCTTTAACAGCAGTTTCCAAGTCCTCTTCCCCCTCAGGTATGCTGAGTTCGTCGTCGACAGTCACTTCGTCGTATTTATAATCATCCTCAGAGTCTTCTGGAATTAAAACTTTCTCGAGGTAATATGGACCGTCAACGGCTTCTTCTGTTACCTCGTACCTGGCTGCCATTTTTCACATCTCTTTGTTGTGCCATACAAAGTTGTGTATTGTTTCCATGGTGACAATGAGACCGTGACCAGGAGTATAAATACTACGATGTAAAGATAGTTCCATGTTATTTTTACGTGTTTTATTTAAAATGCACCTATGGATTAAATGATAAAATATATAAGATTGACACAAAACTATAAACTATAGTTTTATACAAATTTAATAAAGCAATACACAGTAGATGGCGCTCAAGGACCAGTGAACTGAGCGAATTCCAACACTAAACCGGTTTTAAAAACACAATGTACAATTATAAATCTATGACAGGTAAAGAATTGTGTTTTTGGAATAGTATTCTCATTTCTTTCTTTCTTTCCTTTTGCTTCTTTAAATGTGCACGCAAACGGTAGGTGTTTTAGTCAATGCAATTGGTTATAAGCAATACAAGCAATATTGATAATTCAAAATTCAAACAATATAATAATAATGCCTATTATTATTATTATTATTATTGACATTCTAAAGTAGTAATGGTAACTATGAAATCTGCTAAATGTGTAAATAAGTTAAGAATTGAAAAAAGTTCGAATTTTCAGACAAAACGATAAGTATCTTTCAACTGAATCACACAGTCTGATGAGGCAGAGCCTTTCACCTGAGAACCAATCAGATGCTGTGGCTGAGTTTTGGAAGCTGAAGCATCAGTACAAAGGTCGGCGTGCGCTAGCTTTTGCGAGGACCAGTCAACGAGAGCACCAGGACGCGCGCCCAAGGATCACTGGTTTCTGTAGCCTTCATGAAAGCCAGAGATATGAGCAACGAAGCAGAGGGGGATAATCCAGACCAAACAAACTGCAAATGTAAATCACCTCTGTTGTCCTCGTACTGCATCGACAGTATTCTAGGAAGGAAAAGTCCCTTAAAAGTTAAAGGTTAGTTGTTTATTCTTTAATTTTGTGTTTCTGTTTTAGTTGCTTTTACTTAGCCTATTGTCCACTGAATTGCTTTTTTTTTTTGTAAACTCAACAATAGTTTTCAATTGTTAACTGAAGCTACTGCCTTACATTAGAATTTATTTTAATGGTCTACTTGAAATAGGCTAAGTTCATTACAGTGTCCGTGAATCAACTACTGCATAGCCTACTATTAGCTATAATTAATTACAATAACAATTTGCAGTTACAAGTAGGCTATAGCGTAAGCTACTCATTAAATACGAAACAGGCAGGTTATTAAGTTATAGTAGCCGGACACTACAAGTGGTCTAGCTATTAGCGGAGTATTCTAAAGGAAGTTTAATTAGATTTTCAATATTCATATCTTTAACTTAATTTATCCTGTTGATAATTATTTAGATCAATTATTTTTGCTCACAGCAACACCAAACAGTTTGTGGCCCCTTCAACCAGACATGCACCTGCCGCCGAAGCTCCGCCGCCCCTTCGCCCCGTTGACAGACTCCTCCAGAGACATTCACACAGACGAAAATGAAGCAGCGGGCCCAAGACTGCTACACACAGCTTGTGAAAAATTACAAATGACAGAGGCCTCGCTAGTAAACATCAGTTGTGCTAGATCGTATCAGGAACATGCTTCTCTACAGTCCTGTAGAGAGGCATCCAGTCCCACGCCAAGACCGGAGGAGGAAGAAACCGACAATGAAAGACTATGTAGAGAGACAACTGAGTCTCCGGGTCAAATGAGACTGCAAGAACGACATGCATGTTTGAAGAACCGCGAGGAAACTACTTTATCAGCGGGAAGTGACACTGAAGATGGGATGTTAAAACGAAAACAGAGGAGATACCGGACCACATTTAGCAGCTATCAGCTTGAGGAGCTGGAAAGAGCTTTTCAAAAGACTCACTATCCAGATGTTTTCACAAGGTAACGGCAAAACCAACAACTTGTGACGACAACGTTTTTATATATAATATATATATATTATGATCGTTGATGGTTCCGTCACTCTTCAAAGACAACTCATTTCAGCATACTAGTATCGGAAAATCAGCCATATGAAAATTGAATAGGCTTAAATGAAAAAAAAGTCCTACAAAAATAATTTGGATTGTATCAGTTTATTTTTCATTTTAATTCGTTTTTTTTTGTCGCTGACTTCTTTCGACAATACCTTACATTAGGCTAACAGTTTCAATAGCACAGGACCTGTTAGAATTTGTATATTTGTCAAGAATGTAAACGAATAACTATATATATTTTTTAATTTTAGCAAAATTCACTGTCAATCTTAGTAAAAATCGAGATAAAGACACTCGACCTAGGCTACTACTTGTTTTTTCTCTCTAATTTAAGGGAGGAATTAGCAATGAGACTTGATCTTACAGAAGCACGAGTGCAAGTAAGTCACTTTCTTATTCACTATTAATCTGTTCACGACTGGGCACAACATTCCTCAACAAGAAGCATAAAAAATTCTAAATTCTTAAGGTCACCGCTAACTCTATTACATTTATATTGCATGCATTTTTTATTATTAAAATTCTACATTAAGCCAGCAACAATTCATGCGCGACAGGCTGTCAAAAATATAAGATTCATATTAAACATACAGCCATTCGTAAACGAATGTACGATATAGCCTATGGAAAAAGCACTGTAAATCTGTTATATTACGTCAGATTTATATAACAGGGAAAATGGCACAAGATAAGATGTTCGTTTATTTCTGTTTTGGAGAATCGCATTTTATTTATTTATTTACTTATTTTTTAAGAAACTAAAGCAAGCCATATACTTGCACACATTTTGGCCTAGAAAGTTACTAATGCGTTAATGCTAATTTCTCTTAACATTTCCACTAAATATATATTTTGGACCCCCTTTTACCTTCATCAGTAAACAACTCTGTTAAAAGGGACAGTTCACCCAAAAATGAAAGTTCTGTCATCATTTACTCAATCTCCAAGTATGACTTTCTATCTTCTTTGGGATTACAAAAGAAGTATAAACATTTCAACTGTTTTTTCCCCATACAATGAAAGTCAAAAACCTTTGGACAAACATTGGACCACACTGACTTTCATAGTGTTCATTTAAGACAGAACATCATACAGCTTTAGAAAGACTGTGAGAGTGAGTAAATGGCAGAATTATTCTTTTTTGGGGGTGGACTGTCCCTTTACGGATATTCTCAGAGATGCAAAAATAAAACAAATTCTTGTATTTCTTGTAATACCAAACATTATTCTATTTAAGACTAGTCTATAAAACAGGCCTTAATTTTTATGGCGACTTTAAGGGGACAATAGCTTGGTGTGACAATATTGCTTTACTAAATGTACAATTTAAAAAACAACAACAACTCGTAACTACTTGTAATTGACAAAAGCATTGTTTCCTCTCAAGGTCTGGTTTCAGAATCGACGAGCAAAATGGAGGAAAAGGGAAAAGGCGGGGGTCCAGTCACACACTCTGAGCCTACACTATACTGGAACCCCCCCTGCTGCACAGTCCTTGTGTCATTACCTGAGTGGGAATACTTTTGTCCCAAACCCACATCCTGCTATTGATTCGTCTTGGCCTGCCCCCCTCCAAAGACTGGCTCAGCCTCCCCCACACCCTGCCTCCCCTCATGGCTTCAGTGCTCTGTTAGGGGCAGCCATGTTTAGACATCCCGCTTTCATTAACCCCACTTTTGGAAGGTGAGGTTCATCTGCATATTCAACACAAACCATTGTTTATTTATCTTTACCTTATATGTACCTTTCACACTTCATAATGGTTATAATATTCTGTTACATTTCTCATCAGACTTTTTAAAAGTTTAGGTCCAATGGGACTGCAAAGGATACCCCTTCCTGCCATAGAGGGTACAATTCAACGCTCCCACCTCACCAACAACCTTCTCGCCTCTTCACCACCCTTACCTTCATCTCCAACAGTAGACCTCCGCGCTTCCAGCATAGCAGCACTGCGTCTCAAAGCAAAGGAGCATTCTGCTCAGCTGACTCACATCACAGCTGCTGGAATGGCTGGAAAAGAGGAGTGCTAAGACTCACTCTCACTTGAGAGATGGCAAAAGACCAAAGTCAAGCACAAGCACTGATATCTGGAGAGTTAATAATAGATACATTAATAAACACATGTAGTTTTCAGTCTGTGGAAGTCGAAAGCTTTTTTCGTTTGTTTATTGTTGGTTGTTAAAGAGTGCTGAATGTTTTTTTCTTCTTCATTAAGTTAAATTGATCCTGTTTTGCATTAGTATTTGTAAACCCCATTTGCTCATCTGCATCACACTGCAAGATCAATTGTACAATCAAGCGACACAGAGCTGTACCCCTGCTTTATGCTGTTATCATGCTACTGGTTAGTCGTTCCAGCCACTGCACTAATAGGACATTGAGACGTTTTATGTACTCAAATTCCAGGGTGACTTTTGCTTCTTCTTTAGTGAATGTAATTAAAAAGCCAGGTTCCGCGGCAGTGACAATTGGTAAGAACAATTCAATAAGTTTGTACCCCTTCCTGCGACCAAATTTTGAATCAGTAGTTTTTCTAAAAAAAGAAACAGAGTAACAATTTTGTAACGCTCCATGACACATAACTTCATAAATTTATCGACTCTTCTTGTAAGTGTATACATTTTTATTTAAGGTTAGGCGCCGCTTAATCCTGAATAGCGTAGGATTGATGCCAACATTTAATTAATCTTTTCTTACGATGCTCATTGCATAACAGTATACTGACGAAATTGTTAGTTTTGAATATGCTTACTGCAGATTTACATCTTTTTTCAGTATGCCAAGATTAGGAACATAGCTACCAGATGTTCAGTTAATTTTAAAGCAGTCAAAGTTAAAATCTAGTCGTTTCTATCGATCTGAGTCTGCCTGAATATAGGTGCGAGCCTTGAAGTGTCTGCCTAGGCTCGAACAAAGGTTCTAGGTTCGTCATATTCAGCCCACAGTACTTATCGCGATGGAAATTGTGCCCCCCTGCATCTATAAATCAGGTCAGGTCGTCTAGTGACTAGTTTTGGCAAGGCCGCGATGGGTGTCCTAAGTGCAGGCCTAGAGTACTACGGCTGCTACAATCGCTAGACCTTTTCCCGCGATAAAGCCTGCTTCTTGGCTACCAAATCCATCTCTCTAAATTCGGCGGCTTTCTGTCCAGAGTCTGCATCTGCATAGAATGATGACTTTCGGCTTAGCGTGTAACAATAACGCATTGAATCTTAGCATCTCAATAGATAAGATGTCTAGGTAATAGTTGGAGTAGATATTGAGTGCACGTTTCGTTATAACAGATCAGTTTGATTTAAGTAAGTTTTTTCTCGAACTGGAGATGTTGATCTATATTTAACTGCAATCATATCAGACGGAGTAAGGTAGAAATAATAATAAACAGAGAATTTTTAATAATTATAATTATTAGAATGAATAGAATAAAATAAGTAATGTAAATATGCTTCAAATCTGTCAATGACTTACTGACTGACGTGCACGAAAACCAATGTATCGAACCCGGAAATAACGTCTCTATATAGATATTATATACTATAATATATTTTTATATAAAGTATATTATAGGCTATATTATTATGTAAAGTATAATATTATACGTATAATATAATATAATATAATAAATGATAATTATAATTACAATAAAGGATTATATCCGAGTAGTAGTAGTCTGGAACGTAGATTAGGTTAACATTTCAATAAACGCGCGTGTACTACAATTACTAGCCATTCTATAAGGTGACATTTCAGCACTTGACAAACGATAGCGACTCCTAAGAAGCACCTAAAGCACGGCTACGTGCGATTGCGTTAAGTGCATTTTTGGGAAATGCACGTGAAACAATAACGAACGATCGTAAAATGACCCGTAGAAAACGCTCTTAAGTGCTAAGATCAATCGTTATCGAGAAACGCAGCCCAGATTTCGTTCCGAAAATTATTGACGGAATTTCGAAAAACACGTGGTTTTCACGATACCCACGATAAACAAAATGATCAGCATGGTTTATTTTATAATGATAAACCGGGAACGACTTTCCAGCTCTTTATAGGAACAAGTGGTCATTGCAGCTATGGGAATTGCTGTGAAGAAAGGCCAAATTTAGAGCTTTAACACCTCCATTGGTGTCCATGTAATCTGGGCATTAATGCCAAATACTTGTTTTCACTATTCACGCAAATTAAGCGGTTTACGCTTACCTCAGCTTCCTGCTTTGCGTTTTTCCTTGTCAAAGTAGGGTTGTTAAGTCTATGCCAGTCGTAAACCACTTTATTAACTAGTTTAACTCTTTCGAACTAAGCCTTCATCCAATTAGTTTGGAGTATATGGTGATTTGTTATCTGATCAGTGAGAAAACAGCATGTCGTTGGACCAGTGTGGGGCTATGTATAGCATATTTGACCTACCATCGAAAGCAATGAATAATATAGAAAATAATGTCCTTCTTGATCTGAAACGCTATTCAGAGACCACTATTCAGAGGTCTACACTCTTAAAAATAAAGGTGCTTCATGATGCCATAGAAGAACCTTTTTGTCTAAATGGTTCCATAAAGAACCTTTAACATCTGAAGAACCTTTCTGTTTCACAAAAGGTTCTTTGTGGCGAAAGAAGGTTCTTCAGATTATAAAAAGGTAAGAAAGAGATGGCTCTTTAAAGAACCTTTGACTGAATGGTTCTTTGTGGAACCAAAAATGGTTCTTCTATGGCATCGCTTGAAGAACCTTTTGAAGCACCTTTATTTTTAAGAGTGTACCCTTAACGACGTGGGGCTTAAACCTTAAAATATTTGAATGGTCAATTTAAACCACTGATTACCAACCATGGATTAAGAGACTTTCTATAGGCTACAGAAAGGAACTGAACATTTTCAAGGTTGGCTATTGTGAGACCTGTAGTTATATGTGACTTGTTGAGGAGTAGGACTATAGTATTACCATGGAATCGTAGGTGTCTTTATACGTTTTTTTTTAACAATCACAAGCTGATTTTTTTCAGTTCATAAAGTTGTATGAGCACCCAGCGTAGATCAGAGACACATATTATATTATATCATATTATATTATATTATAATTAACCTTTTTACCTTTCCACGGGCTCAGAAGCACAAATCGCCATAGTGGGGTAACCTCTACGTGGTATAAAAAAAAAAAAACAGCTACAACAAATATAATTTTTGCTCTAATAGCAAATGAGAGAAAAAAAAATCTAAGATTACTTTTCTATAACTTTTCAAACGAAGAAAAAAATTGCTTCCTCAGTCATTGTATTAATCACTGACGCAGCAACATTAACTAGCTCTCTGTAATTTAATACATTTTAAAGAAATGAAATGATAAAAAAACTACAAGAAATTAGTGAACCTCACTATTAAAGGGATAGTTCACCCCCCAATCTGTCATCATTTCTTCACTCTCAAGTTGTTCTAAACCTGAATGAGTTTATTTCTTCTGTTGAATACAAAAGAAGATATTTTGAAGAATGTTGCCAACCAAACAGTTGCTGGTAGCCATTGACTTCCACAGTATAGAAAAAATACTACTGAAGTCAGTGGCTACCAGCAACTGTTTGGTTACCCACATTCTTCGAAATATTGTCTTTTGTGTTCAGCTACATAAAAGAATTCATACAGGTTAGGAACAACATGAGGATGAGTTAAAGATGACAACATTTTCATATTTGGGTGAACTTCTGGGTGAATCTCTTTAAGCTGTCAAAAAGAAAGAGAATGGGGGCGCTCGTGAGCAAAGCATGGCGTAAGTCGCGTTTTTGAGAGCTCCAGCAGAAACTTAATTATTTCAAGAGCAATCGCAGAAATAATACATTCTAAAGGTCGGGTAAATGTGAGATACCCTTGATGCTTTAAAGACGACATCAAAATATACTAATATGACAGCAAAACTCAGAAAATTCAAGTACGACGCTACTGGGAATTCACGGCCTAGCGACTCAACTGGAAAGGGATCCGTCAACCAATCCAGCCAAACATTCTTCTCTCGTCAAGGTGAACACGATGAAACTGACATGGACATAGATGTGTTGAAAACCGAAATCCTGACCTCCATAAGAGCAGAAATCGGCTCGATAATGCGATCGGAAATGAAAGCAGTTCTTGCAGAGGATTTCGACTATTTGAAAAACGAGTTACAAAAAATTAGGTCGGAGTGAATGTTACAATAAAGGACGTAGAGGAAGGTCTGTCAGCATGGTCGGATGAAACTACAACACTGCAAACAAAGGTGACCAAACTTGAGAGCCAAGTGAAATTTCTCGAGGAGAGATGTGAAGATACAGAGGGAAGGATGAGGAGAAACAACGTCCGGATCGTGGGAGTGGCTGAAACTCCAGGCTCAAGTAATACGGCAGCGGTATCCAAATTGCTTCAAGAAGCGCTTAATATCGAAAGAGAACTACAGATTTACCGCTCCCACCGCAGCCTGACACCTAAACGACCAGTAGGAAATCCACGAGCCGTAATTGTTCGCATGCACAATTATCAAGATCGAGAGGAGATTTTAAAGAAGGCACGAAAGATGGCGCCACTAAAGTTTAATGGACACCCAATAGCCATCTTCCCCGACTTCACAACAAAGGTTGCAAAGGCTAGAGCAGCATTCACAGAGGTGAAAAAGCGTATCCACAACCGGCCAGACATTCGCTATGGATTCATCTATCCTGCCAAATTGCGGATCACATTAAATGACGATCAAAGAGAATTCATTGACCCAGAGAAAGCCATGGCTTTTGTGATGAACACCATCACAACAAGTTCATAAATACAGCACGGATGTAATCGTAGCTCCATGGGCTAGGGATTAATCATCGAGTGGAAGAAGGACACAAAGACTAACATATGCAAAATAATGAATAATTATCCACCACAGGGCTCGAAATTAACTTTTTTACTTGGTAGCACTGGTGCTCCCAACTTCAAAAAGTTAGGAGCACCAGCAAAAATTTAGGAGCACTCACCAAAAATGTATGAGCATCACAACTACAAATTATATATTAACAGATTTTATCCTTACATTCTTAACTTTAATGCAGATTTTGTATTGGTTAATATTAGATGTCAATCTCTCAGTAACTCTCAGTAACTACCGCGAGAAAAAGAAAGGGCTGAAGAAGAGAGAAAATTGAAAGAACACTGACAGATTTCTTTTGTAAACAACCTAAAGTTAAGCTCTTCTTTAGAGAGGGTTAGGATGGTGTATGCCAGGGGTGTCCAAACTCGGTCCTGGAGGGCCACTGTCCTGCAGAGTTTAGCTCCAACCCCAATTAAACACACCTGCACCAGCTAATCAAGGTCTTAGGCATACTAGAAAATGGCAGCCAGGGGGTGTGAGGACACAGGTGGAGCTAAACTCTGCAGGACAGTGGCCCTCTAGGACCGAGTTTGGACACCCCTGGTGTATGCGGTGTTAATTTTTACATCCATCTCTGCCAATTGCGCAGAACGGCAGGCAGCTAGGGGTGTGCGATATTGACAAAAAAATGTATCTCTATATTTTCTGGAATTTTATCAATAACAATAATTTGACTGAGTGTTACTGTGCTGATAATTTAAAGACTACAGTGGACAGCTGACTCCTAAAAACTTTTTATATTCTTCATATTCTGTGTGATGGTCATTTCACACTGATAGAAATTAATATTTTCCAATAAGTTTAAATAGATTTTTACCTTTTATGGTCATTTTTACCTTAAAGCCATTTTTTCTAAAAGTGTGCATTATCATTTGAGTCAAAAACTTATATTTAATCAGTCAATTATAATAATAAATATTGGCTGTTACTAAACAAATGAAATCAATATCAACAAAATTCATCTTTGCAATGCAGAGGAAAAAGAAGCTTCAACTGAAGTGGCATTTAGATGCATTTACACACTGATTAATGCTAGGACATGAAACGTCGCCTGCAGTTACAAATGCATAAATAATATTTTTGTTATTTTAAACATAAAACATTGAGTACTGATATTTGAAATATTTGAAACTTTAAATGTGAAATTAAAACTGCCAGCAGACAGCTGCACCAGCTAATCAAGGTCTTAGGCATACTAGAAACTGGTTGTTGAGGCAAGTTGGAGCTAAACTCTGCAGGACAGTGGCCCTCCAGGACCGAGTTTGGACAGCCCTGGTGTCCAAGTCACTGTTAATAAGTGAGTCATTGCGATTGAACAGAATCATTTAAACGAAACACCCTCATGGTGCTCAGCGACGCACAACAGCCTTTGGACTGGTTGGAATTATTTTTGTTGGCGAAATAGAACAAAAACTAGGCGGATGATATTAGACTCAGATGATTAATAGACGCACGCACAATTATTCATGTACTGCATACATTTTATACATGTATCTTACTAACCACAAACAAATGCCTTTCAATTTGAGTCTGTGGAATTCAGGATTAAATGATTGTGCAGGGATTTGTACAAATACAGACATGTTTTCGAATAAAAATGTTCTGTTCTGCATTAATATATCATAAATTGCTCATGCAAAAAGGATTCTGTGCATACGTGGATCAGGTGACACGCGTGCATTAATTGAAGTCTAGTTCGCGTCGATCTTGTTCGGCTCATTTGGATTTTGAGACTTCATTTTCGCAGTTTACAGCATTTCACGACGCTCACACACACAACTACCAACGAACAAGGCCCAGTGCAATTCATTAACGTGTACTCGATTTGAAAAATTTTTGAATTACAGAAAGAGAAGAAAAAAACCAAGGTACCGTCATAAAGTTCTTGTTTGGCAAAATTAATATAAGCTATTCTGTGTCTTAAGACAAGTTAAGTTGAAAACCAAAACCAAACCAAAAAGAAACAAAGAAAACAATGTAACATTCACAGATTTGTGTGGTCCGTACTGAGGGAATGCGCACAGGGTCTGTGGGGCTAGTGCATCTAGTGGTCGCTGATGTTCTGTGTCTCAGCTGCGCGTGGATCGCGAGCTGTGTGTGTGTGGATTGCGCAAGGCTAAAAGCGCGGAACGAAAGTCTCAAAATTCAAATGAATCAAATAGAATCGACTCAGAAGAGACGTGAATGAATGCACGCGCGTCGCCTGATCCACAAATGCACATTTTAATCGCTACATGCACAAATGATGATACTTTAATACAAACTATAACATTTGTATTCACAAATATGTCTCTACTTGAAGAAAATGCTGCACATGAATGTAATTCTTAACTCTGCAGACACCGGTTGAAAAGCATTTGTTTTAGTGTAGTGACGCACATTTGCGAATTAATGAATTGTTAATGTTAATGAATTGCACTGGGCCTTGTTCGTTGGTAGTTGTGTGTGTGAGCGTCGTGAAATGCTGTAAACTGCGAAAATGAAGTCTCAAAATCCAAATGAACCGAACAAGATCGACGCGAACTAGACATCAATTAATGCACGCGTCACCTGATCCACTTATGCACGGATTCCTTTTTGCATGAGCAATTTATGATATATTAATGCAGAACAGAACATTTTTATTCGAAAACATGTCTGTATTTGTACAAATCCCTGCACAATCATTTAATCCTGAATTCCACAGACTCAAATTGAAAGGCATTTGTTTGTGGTTAGTAAGATACATGTATAAAATGTATGCAGTACATGAATAATTGTGCGTGCGTCTATTAATCATTCTGAGTCTAATATCATCCCATAAAAAACAGGCAATATAGTTTCTAAAACGTAAGTCTCATAATATTACATTCTTGTTTATTGAAGAGTTGTATAAAATCAATATCACGTTTGTAATCATGATGTAAAGGCCCTATATCTTGAATTTTGTGATGCATTTTATTAGACTGACGCGTGCAGTGAAAGAATGCACTCTAAATGCGCATGCGCACTAATCTAACCTAATAGACTTCCAGTCATGTATGCGTGCACTCTCTGTAGGTGTTTTTTTGGATTTTGCAATATACTCTATGTCAAACCGCACATCGTAAAACAACAATTACAAAATGTGTAGATTTGGTGGCGAATGCTGTTAGTGTTACCCTTAAAGTGGCTTTAAAGTGAATGCAGTGCATAGAGCACAGTGCATTTTCATAGCGGAGCCACTCGAAGTGTGTTATGTTTAGCTAAGGCAGCAATAGTTTCTGCTTAAATCATTCTGAGTAAAATATGTCTCTGCTGGAGCTTAAGGGTATTTACATCTAACCCCTGTACTAGAATAGGCGAGTGTCATCGCCTATTATTAACCTTAGGATAGTAGCCTAAACACAGGCATATAGCCTAGAAACTCTTAGTTTGATTTAGTTTTCTTGATTTGTAAAGTTATATCTTTCCTATTTGTGAAATCCCATGTTCTCTTTGGGATGTGTTCATGCTTTGTTCTTGTTCTTCAGAGATCATGATAGGGACCAAAGATTGAGGTATGACAGTAACAGCAGCTTTATTTGCTCATACTTGGTTAGCAACCCCCCCCCCTTTTTATTTATTTAATTTATTATTATTTTTTATACAGAGGCATATATACTCCAATATGTACACAAATGTATGTATTGTTACTCTCCATGCCTTCAGATTTATTCTTGGTATCATATACAGGTCAATGGGTCCGTGTAAGGTAATAAGTTATAATATAAATGGCCTTCATAGCCCTATCAAAAGAAAAAAAATTCTCAATCAGCTGAGACAACTCCAATGTCAGATAGCATTTCTTCAGAAAACGCATTTATCAGATAGAGAACATGAAAAATTGACAAAGTCCTGGGCGGTTAAGGCTTTTTATTCATCTCACAAATCAGGAAAAAGGAGCGGAGTCTGTATTTTAGTTCATAGAGCTTTGAACTTCACATCTACTACAGTTCATAAAGACACTGAAGGTAGATTTATTCTAGTAAATGGTATAATTGATGGTTTGGAGTTCTCATTCATGAATGTCTATGCCCCTAACGAAGATGATCCAGATTTTATAAATAAAATATTTAGGGTTATCTTGCAACATAGTAAAGGAATGCTCTTGCTGGGTGGAGATTTTAATTGTGTCATGTCACAATATATGGATAGACAACCATCTCCAAAGTCCCCTCTTCCTAAAATGAGTAAAATATTAGTTGGACAACTTAAAGAAACCGGGCTAGTGGATATATGGAGACAAAAGTTTCCCAATATGAAAGATTTTACTTTTTTCTCTACTAGGCATTCATCATATTCACGAATTGATTATTTATTTACGTCAATATCAGAACTACATAGAGTAACAGATATTACAATTTTGCCAATAACATTATCAGACCATGCTCCATTGTTGATGTCATGGGATTTAGGATTTAGACCAATATCCAGGCAATGGAGACTTAACATATCTTTACTCAATGATAATGAATTTATAACATTTATAAAAAATGAATTACAATTCTACTTAGATACTAACACCACTCCAGATATATCACCACTAATATTGTGGGACTGTGCTAAAGCTTATTTACGAGGATGCATAATTATTTACGAGGACGCATAATTGCTTTTGGCAGTGCGAATAAAAGGGAAAGAGAACATAAGCAGCAACAATTAGAAAATACTATTAGGAAATTGGAACAACAACATAAATGGACTCCAACCCCTGTGTTACTAACAGAATTGACTGTAGCACGTAGAGAATTAAATGCATTACTTTCCAATGTAATGGAAGGCAGGCTAAGATTTGTCAAACAAAAATACTATGAATATGGTAACAGAGCTAGCAGACTGTTGGCTCTCCGCCTAAAGAAACAACAATCCACAAACATAGTATCAAAGCTAAAATCTAAGAATTCATCTACTCTCCTCACAAAACCCGAAGAGATTGCTGAAAAGTTTGCTGATTTCTATAAGTCCCTGTATAAAAATACTGATACATGTACAGATGATCAGGAAATAAAATGTTTTTTGGATAGTACGCAGTTACCACAATTAACAGAATCTATGAGATCAGAATTAGATAAACCCATTACAGAAGAGGAGATTTTGGAGATAATTCTGAGACTTAAAAATAATAAGAGTCCTGGTCCGGACAGTTTTTCAAATGAATTCTATAAGGCATTTAAGGATGCTGTCGCCCCATTATTATTAAATACATATCATAAGGCTTTGGATATAGGTATTTTGGCTCCTTCATGGAATGATGCAACAATAGTTGTCATTCATAAAGATGGGAAAGATCCAACACTATGCCAGTCGTATAGACCCATTTCTCTATTAAATGGAGATCTTCATATATTGACTTCTGTGTTATCTCAACGGCTAAGTAAAATAATTACTAATATTATAAACCCAGATCAAACTGGATTCATAAAAGGGAGATACTGTGGTGACAATATACGAAGATTATTAAATATAATTAATTATTCTTTAATAAAAGGGGAAGAGGCTGTGATTATATCATTAGATGCATATAAAGCATTTGATAGGGTCTTCTGGCAATTTCTGTTTCATACTATGCAGAAATGTAATTTTGGACCTACTTTTCTTAAATGGGTACATACCTTGTACTCCAATCCACAAGCCTCAACTAGAGTTAATGGACATAAATCAAGGGCTTTTGGGTTGGAGTGAGTATGTAAGTACCGAGGTTAGGCCCAGGATGTGCACATCGCCCATTACATTTGCTATAAGTATTAGAACCCTTGCTATAAGTATAGAACCCCTTGCCCAGCTTATAAGAGAAAGTGTGGTTATAAAAGGTATTAACATAGGTGAAGAAGAACATAAAATTTCGCTATATGCGGATGATGTCCTACTATATTTGTCCAAACCCCAATCGACAATACCCCAACTCAAAGAACTTGTTTCAAACTTCGGACGTTATTCGGGCTATAAAGTAAACATGGACAAAATTGAGGCATTAGATATTACAAATCAAATTTCTAAAAGGGTGATAAAACAGAGCGGTTTCAGGTGGCCCAAAGAGGGCATTAAATATTTAGGGATTCATATTCCTCCTTTACTACAGGATTTATATGAAGTAAACTACCCCAAACTAATTAGATGTATTCATAGCGACCTACAAAGATGGTCAGAAACTCCCTTATCTTTTTTAGGCCGTATTGAAAGTATACGAATGAATATATTACCCAGACTCCTCTACCTTTTTCAAATGTTACCTGTAGAAATTCCCAAGAGTGTATTTGTCAAGTTGGAGAAGCAGATTTCTAAATTTATTTGGGCAGGGCAAAGGCCAAGAATAAAATATAAAACATTACAACTTATGAAGACTGATGGGGGAGTAGGTCTTCCAAATCTTAAATGCTATTATTGGGCAGCACAGCTAAAACCAATAGAGGCATGGTTGAAGGATAATATGGATACGCGTTGGTTAAACATAGAGAAAGGCCTCTGTCAGTATCCCCTGGTTTCACTCCCTTTCATAGATTTCAGCTGGGGAAATGTGATAATGGGTAAGTGGACAAGAGTTACTTTAAAAATATGGAAAAAGATACGATCTTCATTGAAAATTACTCATTCCATTTCTCCTCTATCTAGTATAAGTACAATAAATAACTTTATACCATCTGCACCAGATATTGGTTTTAAAAAATGGGCAAATTATGGACTAAAGTTTATATATCAGCTTATTAGTAAAGACCATCTCAAGTCATTTGAACAACTGGTAGAAGAATTTACGTTACCAAAAACTGATTTTTACAGATATTTACAAATAAGAGATTTTCTTACAAAACATAAAGAGTGGAAGAATATCATTAATCCAAACGAAATAGAGAAGTTAATGATGAAAATACAGATGGGGACGATTGACAAGAGGCTTATTTCTAAATTATATCAGGGATTGCTATCACTTCACCCATATAATTATTTTGCATACAAGGAACGATGGGAGGCTGAAATGCAGGTAGAGATTACACAAGAGGACTGGATAGATATATGTTCCGAGGCCCATAAAGTAACTAACTCAAACACATGGAGAGAATTTAAATGGAAAGTTATTACCAGATACTTCCGCACTCCACAAATTGTAGCAAAGATGTGAATAGGATCATCTAGCAGATGCTGGAGAGAGTGTGGCGACCTATTGGGAAACCACACTCATATCTTTTGGTCCTGCCCAAAGATACAACAATTCTGGGAAGATATCTATAAAGTATTTGGAGACATATTTCATATTGATATTCCTTTTGGTCCAACTGTGGCTATTCTAGGAGTGATACCTGAAGGCATGAGGGAAAGGAAGTTGAGGGAAACTTCAAATATTATTTTCTGCAGCCCTAAAATGTATCACATTTAAATGGCTCAAATCTGACCCACCCACATATGAACAGTGGATCCAAGAAATTTACGAAATGGAAAAAATTACTTACTCCCTTAGACTTCAGATTAATGTTTTTGAGGCAAGATGGAGTCTAATCTTAAGA
The DNA here is from genome assembly GCA_018155175.1 of Sinocyclocheilus anophthalmus. Classification (NCBI taxonomy): domain Eukaryota; kingdom Metazoa; phylum Chordata; class Actinopteri; order Cypriniformes; family Cyprinidae; genus Sinocyclocheilus; species Sinocyclocheilus anophthalmus. The sequence goes on from JADLZN010011289.1 coordinate 38,217, forward strand.
ATAATACATGATAATTGCTAACTGATTATACATAGTGGAGTGGATTTTGTATGCAATTATATGTACATGTTCACAAAGCATATGGATTTTCTTTTATATGTTCTTATTATCTTGAAACTGAAAAACACCTACTTCCTTTTTTTTCTATCTTTGTAAATTTTTTCAAATATCGGCACCCCTATTGTCTATCTCTGATGTATAACTTTTATAGCATGTTCTAATAAAAAAAGAGTAAAAAAAAAAAACACAATGAACCTACCTTGCTATAGCAAATTTTTTATCTAACTTGGCATGCAAGACCATATATTTCTTAACAAAAACAAGTGGAAGAAAGTAAAACTTTATAATTTACAAAGAAAGAGTGAAGGTTTGGAAAACATAATATTGAACTGACAGCATCTGACTGTAGGTTTTCATTCAAATGTTCTGAAATCACACATGAAGTGGTGCCTCATGGAATATAAATCTTTAAACATATATGCAACCTTAACCATTTTTGATGTTTCTTTTCTTTTCTTTTTTTTTTTGATTTCACTGCCATCTCATTCGCCACCACCCCTTAATGACCTGTAAGGCCTACTTCTCATCGATTACCACTTTACCACATCTGCTGAACTGACCTTTCTGCTGTCTTTTAAAAATCTTTAACCCTGCAGCCCTTTCTGTTTCCCTCAGTAGAAAGTGCTGCATGTAAATTTCTCCCCAATCACAGCAATAGCAGGTATCTCCACTGGCTACACCGTGAAGGGGAGCAATCAGGGATAATTGAGTGCCTTTCAGAGGGAGCCTGGAGCATTCACTCCCATTCAACACCCGTCCATTCACCACATAATCACTCTTTAAACACACCCAATTTTCTGGGGAGCAAAGTCCTGTTATAATTTTGCTTAAGTGTATACGGAAATCATACCCCCTTTGAGCCGAGATAATTGAAATCAAATCCTTTTCATGGCTACTGACATTTTTGTGCTGCCAACTCAGTGTAATTAATTGTTGAAAATTGAGCCTGAATATCGCTAAATAGATGGCTATTATGTTTTGAAAGGGGTGAAATGATCTACCACGCAGTGTGGAGACGTCAGTGTGCACTTCAGTTAAATGTATTTGTTTCCCACACTGTTTGCTTTGTAAAGATTAACATAAATTTACTCATAGCATAAGTTTTACTTAGGTCTTAGAAGATGGACCCCTTCTTATTATTTATTCTTTGAGCACTTCAGATGACAGCTATTTCTGTATGATTTTTCTTCATGAATGTCCTGTTCTGTGCAGCTGTGCTTAGGATGGTCACAAATGGCCATTAGTTCATTAGTTTACAACTAAACTTATTTTTCGTCAGTTGCATATGAGGAAATTCTGCATAACATGATTAATTCTGTCATGATCTAAATGAGTGAAACGAATGAAAGTGCTCTGGGTTGCTAATAAATTGTCATTTTAATTGTAACAAAAAGAATCATATTCAAAAGTTTAAAGAAACATTTTATTTTAAATTATATTATATTATATAGACCATAATTACATTCTGGATTCTCTTTTATGGGGTTTATTTCTGACTTATTGATATGATTGTTATGCATTTAACATATCTTAAATATGATCACATCTCCATTTTTTCTTTTTTGATTTGCCCATAAACCCTTTTCTTTTATGTATATTCATTTGTTTTTGATTGGTCAGAACCGCACTTGGTTTTCCGTATTCCTGTGTTCTAAATTCTGATTGCTTTGAAGCTGCATTCTCACTTCCATCATTCCACTATTTGGTAATTTACTTGTGTTCTCTTGTTCTCGCTCATTCTCTCAGCGGTACTTCTAGAGTCATTTGAATTCTGATGTGACTCCTACTGGGTTGAAACAATTCATAGCAAATGGAGCAAAGCAAATTCATCATTTTTTTCATAACATATATTGTTGACACCCATGCTCACATAATGGCAAGGCGATTATTTATAGATAGCTATATCTGAAGTAAAGAATTTGATTTGAAAACAGTCAAAATGGACCAATCAGTGATCAGCTGACTGAAATCAAGATTCACATTATGGACCGAGCCAATGGGACCAGTGCCCTGGGGTCTCTAAAATAATTTTGTTGCTGTATTACTAAGGTTCTTAAATCCAAAAGACAATTTTTTGACCTCTGTCTCTGAATTGTTTTAGGGTTAACTCCATGTGTTCCTTCAGCTGGCCATTTCTCAGGTCAGAGGTCAGAACCTCATCACCTTTATGCAATTGTTCCACACAAGAAAAAAATCTTTCTCACCCTCTCCATTGCTCTCTTAGCGTCACCTTCCCCGATCGTGCTTTGTTCTGTGTCAGTTTCCATTGCAACAAATTACACAATAGCTCTGATATGAAGTCATTGTAAAAGTGATTGCTAGCCTTTGAAAATCAGTGATAGCAAGTCAATCGCCTGCTGCACTCAAAACGACTCTAGTGTGATTACCTGAGAGTGACGTGTGAGGGGTCAGGGACTCTGTGCTCTGCCAGGGTTAGATAATGTCTCTTTTGAGGCCTTTTCTGTCCATCAGTGTGAGAGTGATGGAAATGACAAAAATGTGGATTGCTCATTTAGGATTTTAAAACACTCCCTCATTTGTTAGTTGCTTAAAATCATTTTAGGTGTGTAAAATTTGGATTACGTGCAGGGCATTACATTTATCTTTCATCCTGAGGGAACTGAAGGCAAATATATTAATACAAAACATAGGATTTCACATCACTGGTGCTGTCATTTCTGACAAGGAACCCTTATGTTGTTCCAAACCTGTATGACTTTTCATCTTCTGTGGAAAACAAAAGAAGACCGGCTATTTTATAGAACCTTACAACTGTTTTGTGCATACATGAAAGTCAGTGGAATCCAAAACAGCATTGGATGCCACAGATTATACTCAATGGGCAATACATAAATTTTTTTTTTTTAAATATCTACTTATTTAATTTTATACTTATATCTACTTTTGCAATACTATCAGTTTAAATTGAGTGTGTGCATGTATAGCTATGCTCACACAGTCAGTGTTTGGGATTAAAGGATTAGTTCACTTCCAGAATAAAAATTTCCTGATAATTTACTCACCCCCATATCATCCAAGATGTTCATATCTTTCTTTCTTCAGTCGAAACGAAATTAGTTTTTTGAGGAAAGCATTCCAGGATTTTTCTCAAATAGTAGACTTCAATGGTGGCCAATGGGTTGAAGGTCCAAATTGCAGTTTCAGTGCAGCTTGAAAGGGATCTACACGATCCCAGTCGAGGAATAAGGGTTTATCTCGGCAGATATGAGCATCACGAATCACTGAATCAAACTCTACTTAATTAATAGTAAATCTTTTGGTGTTTGCTTGTTTCTCACTACATCTAATTTTTCAGTTTGAGCATCTTTCTCTATCCTTTTATTTCCACGTATATTGTTTACATTTATACAATTAAGAAAGACATTGCCCCTTTCCTCTATCAGCTTAGCAGGCAATGTTTATTTATCTTTTGTGGGTTGACAATATACGAGCTAGACTAGTTTAACCACTGTGACAAAAATACTTTTCCTTGAGAGACAGACCACACGATCAATCTAGCATCCTCACTTTCAATCCCCCTACTTACTGTGTCATTCAAATGGAATTATACCTCCTTTCCTAACCACTGCTGCCCAGCTGGTGCCCACGGGCAATTAGCCCAGTAAGCATAATTGCAGTCATTTGTTAAGCGCTATGGCAACCTCCATTTAGGCCAGAGATAAATATATGTCTCCATGTGTGCAAGACTTTTATTTATGTTCAAGACCGACATACATAGAGCTCGGGAATGTATATATTCTAATGTAAATTTGTTTTAGTCCTAGTGGAGAACAGAGAACTGCTAATAGGAACAGTAACCGGATGTCCAGTATAGTTAATACCAACACTGATTAATGAGTGTCTTTAGACAGTGTTCTCATAAAACGTACTTTTTTAAAATACTACCGGCGCTATGAAGATTACTCTTGTCTTCTTGTCAAACAAAAGAGGATATGCTAAGGGGAAAACCATTCATCTTAGGAATAGTGATAGGATGGCTGTCTTTGCCTGTTTGTCTCCTAGCATTACTGTTAAACAAAAGCAGTTACAGTGGTTTACCACATTTAAAGGTCTAATTCATCCAAAATTGACCCGTTTACTGACCTGAATGTTGTTCCAAACCTGTATGACTTTTGTCCACACAATGAAAGTCAATGGGGTCCAAAACAACACTGAGCCCCGTGGACTTTATTGTGTGGAAAGAAAAAAAAACACTTGGATGTTGTTCAAATGTTCCATAGAACAAAGAAAATCGTATCGATTTAGAACAACATGAGGGTGAGTAAATGATTACATTTTAGTCTTACATAAAAGATTACACTTTTTTTAATGGTGAACTATCCCTTTAATAACAATTGCTGTGTTTGAAACAATGTTGCAAACTACATACTATTGCACTGTGCACTATTTAAAAGAATTTTACACAATGCAAAACACAGATCACCACACCACATGTATTTTCTTGATGCTGAATCAAGAATCCAAGATGATAGTGTTAAAAATGACCACAGCTAGCAGTGCACATCTCCAAAGAAGAGTGATCAAGAGTATCAGGGCAAGGGCAATCTGTGAAGAGATGGAAAATAAGGGAAATCTTTATCATCAGACTGATAATGTAATACCCACTGATGGCTGAAATGGTGAACAAATTAAAAAACAAAATATTTCTGTGAATGTATGTGATCAACCACTGAAATAATGCACACAGTGATATTGTGAAGACAGGGCCCTCTGGTGGTGAACTTGGAACATTTTCGCTATGTATGACTCAAAATGGAAACACTATTCAGATGTAATTGGTATATTTTTCTGTGGAATTCAATGTTTTTTTTGTCAGAAGACAACATTGAGCTCCATAAAGTCAATGCACTTACCCAGCAAAAATCTCATATCACTATTTTGCAATGCCATTTTGTGTGTGTACTGTAAAATTGCCCATAGGTGTGAGTGAAAAGTATGAATGTGTGAGTGTGTGTGAGCTCAGTAATGGACTGGCCATCTGAGGGTGCTTCCTTATCTACAGCCCAAAATGCTGGAATAGGCTCCAGCATCCCCACAACCCTACACAGGACAAGCAATTTGGAAAATCGGTGGTTTGGGATGGACATATGTGTCGATTGCTACTGCCAGCACATGAGAGGCTCATGTGTCCCATTTGTAGACACTAGATTAGCACCATTATTTCTGAACAAACAAATCCCACCTGTCCAAATCCCTCTGCTGTAGAGGTCACTACATGTAAACAAATCACTTCCAGTATCTGACACACACACACACACACTCTCTCTCTCTTCTCTCTTTCTCTCTCTCTAAAATACTTCAAGCACATAAATGAATACATGTAGAAATGTAAATTCATTCCAACATGCTGTGTGATTTGGACAAGGATAAGCAAAACATGAATAAGCAATTCCCCATTGACTGTCGGAAACAGGATCAATGGACTGTATTTCAGGAAAACATTAATCTTTGCAAAAGTCCATGTACCTTGATGAAAGGATGTTGTTTTTGATTTTGAACAGAGACAGAGAAAACCCTTTGTTGAGTAATTTTAAGAAAAATGGTTCTAAACTCTAAACACTTTTGTGCTAAAAATAACCCTTTAAAGAACTATGCTCTAAAAGTGCTATATAGAACATTAATGGTGTTATAAGGCACCTTTTAAAAAAAAAATTGCTTATTATTATTATTATTAATCTTACAGCAAGTCATGTCAATTAGACACTTTTATATTTATACTGGCATGGGAAATTATAGCAAAAATAAAAGTGCTAGCTGAATATATTAATAAACAATAATAATATAAATAAATAAAACAAAATAGAAACACAAAGTAGATGTAATGAAGGTCAAGTTCCAGTAAAATATCGTTATAATCCTCTATGATGTCTTTACATGTATGCTGATTTGAATGCTGAATTGAGTGACAGTTTCTCTCTGCATAATATGATGAGGTTGTGGGGTGTGACAGGACTTCAAAGTTCAGGTGTTAATTATCTGTATTTAATCAGTGTTTCAGAAAGCTATTTTTTAAGACATGATTAGCTATTCTAGATTAAGGCCTACTCTTGTCTTAATTTAAACCCTGTCTGGCCCCCTAAAGAGTACCTGGTGAAAGTGTAGTTGGATAGTTGAGCTCCAGAAAAATTAATTATTTTCCTAAAAATAAAAAAAGGAATGAAGAATCCTAAACTCTAACACAAAAAAACAAATTTTGTCTTAAAGGTTTCTTCATGACATAACAATTCTAAATATAGCTGTGTGTGTAGAGAACCTTTAAAAAACATATTTTTTTTAAGTGTAGTAATAATTTGAGGTACATAGACAGCTGTAAAAATGTTGGCGATTTGGTCATGCTAGGTTTAGAGAAAGGTTAACAGGTGTCAGAGTGTTTCTAAGTATGACATTGACACATTTTAATTTTGATTATTCAGAAATGGAATTTATCCTCTATGATTAAGTTGAAATTCAAATGCACACACTGATTTTGTTTTGCCTGCATAACCAACAGATAATTCAGGAATGGTTTACTATCTGTCTACTTGTCTTATTTAAACACCGTTACTGTCTCTGTGCCAGGAAATTGCACAAAGTAGGAGTATGTCGACATTTAACTTGTGTTACCTGCCGCTTGTCATTTACTTGACCGATAAATGGAGAATGATGAAGTGAGAGGGATCACAGGGCAGGCAGGGGACCATAAACAACTGTTATATGCTGTAGGACTGTCATGAGCCGGGTTTGATTCTTTTTCCCTTTCTTCCTTTTCTCTCTCTCCCTGTTCTGCACGTCTACTTGGACTCAAGTAGAGATTGCGATTGCATCGGTTTTCTCTTTTCTCTGATTTTCTTCTCTATTTCTCCCTGCTTCCTTTTAGGCTTTTGGCAAGATTATTGTTGGTTGCTAACTGATTTCTCTATGGCACTATGACTACTTTTCTAGTCTAAGTCAATTCCAGTCCAGTCTTGTCTAGTCTAGTCGTGTTCTGTGGTTCATACCTGGTCTCTGCCCAGTCATCCTGCTGCCCGTGAATACTGATCCTGTCACTGAGAGCGGGATAGAGTCTGCTGGTTGGGGCCTGCGTGAGTCACACTTTTGTGTGACGTGCGTTTTCGCTTGAGTTCGTATCCAGCTCTGCGCCCACCAAGTTCGGCTGGAGAACAGCAGACTGCCTAAGTTTCCTTTTGTTAATGAACTATTTACATTTGGAGAGGTTAAACTTAATGAACAAGTAAATGAACAACACAAATAGGGCATGATGATAAGTAAACCAAAAAATCAGAATAATGACCAATGAGCAAAAGAGAGTAGTCCAATTTCTGCAGTGATGCATGGCAACTTATTTTTTAAAGAACATACTGTGTTGAGCAGTAAGCAACTACATGTAGTGACTCTACCAATATGTATATGCTATATAACTTAGCGATAACAAACTTGCCTACTTCATGAGTGGCTCTGTAGCGACCAAATGCTATTTGCTATTTTTATTAAACAAAAGCACAAATCTGAATGATCTGATTCAATTGAGTGAACTGGATCATACTATACGCAAATAGCATTTGAAAATCTGATCGCGTTTGGAAAGCCTTAATTCTATTATTTGATTTATTGCTTTAAAATGCACAACATGTAGGCCTATGCGATTTGCTTATACAGTTATACTAACTCTCACTTTCAGGGAGACAGGGGTCATTGGGCACTGTAACCGGTCAAACTGTGATGCACTGTGTGTTTTGACACCTTTCTATCATGGCCAGCATTAGGTTTGTCAACAATTTGAGCTACAGCTCTTCTGTGCGATGGGACCAGACATGCTAGCCTTCACTCCCAATGTACATCAGTGAACCTTGGGCACACTTGATTGGTTGTCCTTCCTTGCACTACTTTCGGTAGGTGCTGACCACTGCATACAAGGAACACCCCACAAGATTTGCCATTTTGGAGATGCTCTGACCCAGTCGTCTATCCATCATTATCATTTGCCTTTTCAAAGTCACTCAGATCCTTTTCTTTGGCAATTTTGCTGCTTCCTACATATGAAATTCAAGAACTGACCATTCACTTGCTGTCTAATATATCCCACCTCTTGATAGGTACCATTGTTACAAAATGTTATTCACTTCACATGTCAGTGATTTTTATGTTGTGGCAGTTTGAATTTATGATTAGCTTGTACCTTAAACTGTAAACTACAGTTTCAAAGCAACTTCCCCAAAGCTGGTGCTAAGTAACAAAGTAACACCTGAGTCTTCCAGTTTTAATGAGTGGGACGCTGATAGAACAGAGTTGAATGAACCGAGACTGAAAGACAAGCGGTTATTTGACCGTGACTGGGGAATGATCCCTGTCCCAGGGGTAACTGAGGTGCTGTTACTTTGAAAATGCACAACTGACAGGTCTTCAACAGACACAACGATCACAATGGACTGAAGAATGACACACTGACACAAGCGCCACATGTCTCTGTCTCAGACAGGAATAACTGCACCCAAAGACAGACAGACACACACACACACACACACAGGTTAAAACAAGTTTTATATTCAATATACAAGTACAATATTCTATGGAGAGTAGATGTCTGTTTTAATTTATAGACACAGACACTTTATGTAAGCAGACACATTGAAAATGCTTCAGAAAAAGCAAAATGTAAGATTATAATCTGATTGTACTGGACTAAACACTACATAGAATAAAGCACTGCACAATTTCTTCTGATTACAAAATACTTCCAGAGGGTTACAGAGTACCTGACAGGATCTGACAACCTCTACCATTAAAATGTTTTGGTTCGTCCAACATCCCCAAACCCTACAACTACCTGTTTCTTTGCCTGTGTCCCTGACTGAGAAATAAAAGGCCATTAGGTGCGTGCTCAGGCAGTGTGCTCATGGAACTCAAATCTGCTGTGCCTCCACAAATCCCCAGAGAGCACCCTCTTATTTAATACAGCTGCCCAGGATGGCAGCAATGGTTATAGCAGTATGCTGATACTGACACCTCAATAAATCAAGATGCTTCTATATTTTACTACCATGTCACCTACAGTGACACCCACCACAAAGAGCAAACATCCACATGATAGGAATGCCACAACAATTATTCAGTAATATTCAACTTTTGGCTGAAAAAAGAAGGGATATTGACTTCAAATTCAGGTCAAATTTAAGTATCACATAACAGTATCACAGAACATACTACTCTTTTCACATACTGTTTTTTGACTACTATACAGCAGATAAGTATACAATTTCGTATGCATCCACTGACCTTATGAGTGACTCGTTAAACCTTTCGCTCAACTGTTTTATTAAAAAATGAGAAAAAAAAGTCACTGATCTTACGAGTGTCAGAAATATGGACCGTCTGTGTTGTGTTTTTCTCCCCATGTGCCTTCCATGAACCTAGTTTTCCCTCATGTGTGACATGCCCATATTTGGTTTCCTTCCTGTTCCTATTGTGTTTCATTGAGTCCAGGGGGTGTTTCAGAAAGGAGGTTAAGTGAAAACTCTGAGTATGTTAACCCTGAAATGAGGGAAACTCTGTGTTTCCTTTTCAGAATGGGGGGTTTGTCAAACCCGAGAAAGCACGGTAAGTCAGGTCCGTTTCTGAAAAAGAGGAAACTTATACTCAGAGTCAGTTACCGTGGTATGAACCTAACCTGGTCTGGAGCAGGTTTTCTTCGGTAAACCCAGAGATTATTACGGTCTCCTCCCCCTTTTTAAAGCGTAAGCGATGTTTAAATACCTCATTCATTCATTCACGCTGCAAAATGCTTTTCTTACTGAGCATTTCTGTCTTATTTCAAGTACAAATATCTAAACATTCTTAAAACACGATGCATTTTCTATATAAGAAAATAATATAAGATATTTAGTCTTGTTTGCTGGGGGGGGGAGGGCTCCATTGATCATGGCTTTGCATGCTAAACTCAGAGTCAACCTACTCGGAGTCGATTGAACTAACTCAATTCAGCTGTTCTGAAACCGAAAACTCTTGAGTTTCCCATCTCAGGGTAAGTCAACTCAAGAGTTCAAGTTTTAACTCAAAGTTGGTTGAACCTCCTTATTGAAACGGGCCCCTGTTGTGTCTCATCATTTCGAAACAATTCATTAAAAAACGAAACAAGTGACTGACCTTAGAAGTTATTTAATCAGTATCTCATCCGATTCATTCAAAAACACTGAATTATTCAGGAACAAAAGAAGTGCTGTTCAGCTGCATTGATATATTATATATTACTTATGTCATAAGATTTAATTTAATTAAATTTCCTTTATTGTCATTGCATGATACATATAGGGGAGAATGGGGTGATTTGAGCCTGTGGGGAAGTTGAGCCACCCCTTGTTTCTAGGTAACATTAAACAAAATTGGTGATATGACCACAAATATATTAAGAGTTATCCATTTTACTTGCGCTGTGATGAAGAGAGGAAGTTATAATATGAGGCTTTATTGTTTGCATGATGTTAGCTCTAAACTGGAGGATGATACAAGTTTGTTAAAGTGGTAGGAGTGGGATAATTTGAGCCGAAAGTCCTGGGGTACGTTGAGCCAGTGGCTCATCCCTTTTTATGATTATAAAGTATTATTTTACTGTAATTCTACATTTTACTGTTGCTTACTGTAATTCCACAAAAAATACATTATACAAAGTATTTTTGATTTTGTTCTTTGTTTTGAACTTGATTTTGTTCTGATTTTATATAGGCCTTGTTTATGAAAAATGCCCATTGAAGTTTTTATGAAATTGTATTTCCCTGCAACATTTATCATTGGGTTGTTGAATAGCCCAGTTCTGTAAGGTCAACTGCAGTTTTTTTAATTCTTCAATTTGAACTTTATTTAGTTCTGAAATAAAATAATTAAATGAAAATTTTTTTTAAAAAAGCCTTCAAAATTGTGTATTGTTTCTTAAAAAAAAAGTTTGAAGTCATCCATCCATCCATTCCATTATCCAAAGCTCTTTGTCCTTGTTAGCGTAGCAGCAGGGAGCTGGAGCCTAAACCAGCGTCTTGAGCCACAGGCAGGGAAACACACTGGATGGATGGCCAGTCTATCACAAGGCTCACACAAGTAATTTGTATTGAATTTCTCTACCTTTGATATGGCATGAGGTGAAAATGCTCAGTTTTACTTCAGCATAATCAATGGAACAGTTTAACTCCATGTGGCTCAACTTACCCTCTCCCTAGACTCAATTTACCTCTCACTGGGGGCAAGTTGAGCCAAGAGACCACTTTTTTTTGTAAAGCCATATTTTGGAAGCAGTTTGTTTTAGATCCAAAGTGATTATTGCCAAGGATGCACCACATCCTGAAATTTATGTACACATTTAAGTTGGACCCATTACTGTCATGTGCTCACTTTAAACACACTGTAAGTAAAACTGGCTCAACTTTTGTTGTATTTTTGTTAACTATTTCAAGCCATTTTTTATTTCCATCACTTTCATATTATGAAACAGACTAGCATGTCAATTCAACCTGCCAATCGACCCATTGTCTTAAAATGCATAAACTTTATTCAGTGTATTTATTATTAGAGATAGTATAATGCCTTAAATGACATTTAGTATTAACAGCCTGAATCATTTCCATTAGCAGTGTGTCTTCTAGGAAAATGTCAGTCAAAGCGACCACCGTTTTGCACGTCCAGAACTTTCCATGAATAACAAGAACTGATTAAGCTCTTTGTCATGACGTAACTTGTGATTTGCTCTAGAACTCCATTTTATGTTCCTGGAAATCTGGAGAGCACTGAATGTGGTTCTGAAAAAGCCTGTCACTGAATATAGAGCAATATGAGGTGCCACCTTCTTTCCATAGTTGCATAGTTGGTCTTGCAGCAGCTGACCCCAGACCTAAAAGGCATTTTCACACACTTGCTACTGATCAGATAATGGGGCTCATTTAACTGTGCACCTGCTCTTCAATGTACTAGAGGCTTAAAAAGACACATGGTAGGATTGCAAACAGTAAACTTCAATTATTTGCTAGCTAACACATTGACGACTGTAGCGTCTCGACCAATCTGACACACTAATTTTTATTTTGGATTTAACAAATCAATTATTCATTAGATTAACAAATCGTCACAGTCCCCCCACTCAATATACTGGATGTCAGGGCTTCGGCTGAACACCATCCCCCACCTTGATCACCATGACAACTAATCATGATATCACTGGTTTTTGTCAGGGGCTGGCGTCTGGTGTTCTCCCTCTCACCACCAGAGGTCGCCATTTCCCATCCTCCCGGATTCCTTTACCTTAACTCCACACACCTGTACACTTACTCACACACAGCTGTTGCCCATCCTGAGCTCCGTCACATTGACTCCACACACCTGTGCACACACTCTCTCTCACACAGCTGTGGCCCGTCACGGGGACTATTTAGGCGCCTTCCCCACGCCACTCCGGGTCGGATGATTAATGTTTGGTTAATGTTTGGTTGAGTTGTGTCACTAGTATACTGTTTGTTTGTAGTCACGAGGGTTACGAGTGTTTCTAGTGTCTGTTCCGGGACTGATGCAAGCCAGTGGTTGGCCGTATTGCATCAGTGCCCATTTGCGTGTTTCTAGCCTGTTTCAGAGTCTCAGCTCTGTTTATGTTTCTGTTTTTACTTTGTTTTCCCCAGCAGTACGAATAAAGCCTGCATTTGGACCCAAACCCTCGTTCACACGGTGTGTCTTTCCTGACCGTGCCGTGACAGAATCATCCGCCCAAGCATGGGTCCAGCAGGAAGGTTCCTCGATGTCCGGCAGGGAGACCGGTGCATTGAGGATTACGCCAGGGACTTCGTGGGAGTGGCTCGCCGGTCAGCGACAGAGAGGACCTGCTCACTGGTCTGTTTCTGGGGTGGCCTAGCCGAGCCATTCAAGTCCCTTATGCCATTCTGGGACCCCGAGGAGGCGCTGGAGGACTACATCAACCTGGCTCTGCAGTTGAGTGGCTCGCCCATCAGGATGGAGCTGGCTGCAGAGCCTGCTCACAGGTCTCCAGAGGCGGCCATCCCAGGGTCATCACGGACCTCGTCTGCTGCACCCAGTACCTCCCGCCCGTTCCTGGAACATCGCGGGCTGGTACGCGTCGTGTCGGAACCTCGCTATGTCGGTGCGAGCGGGTGGGCGGCTCGCAGAGTTACCGAGACAGCGGTGTCCCCTCTCGTATTTCCCCCGAAAAAAAAAGCGCGGGCCCGCGCTCGATGTTCCCGCGGCACTATGTTTTTCCCCGAGGCGGCGGTGCCCTCCACGATGTCCCGGAGGCGACAGTCCCGCGACGAGTTTCCCGGCGCACGGTGTCTCCGAGGCCAGTGCCGCGGCACGATTTTCCCCGCGCACGATGTCCCGGAGGCCGCGGTGCCCGCGCACGATGTCCCGGAGGCGGCGGTGCCCGCGCGCGATGTCCCGGAGGCGGCGGTGCCCGCTCGCGATGTCCCGGAGGCGGCGGTGCCCGGGCACGATGTCCCGGAGGCGGCGGTGCTCGCGCACGATGTCCCGGAGGCGGCGGTGCCTGCGCACGATGTCCCGGAGGCGGCGGTGCCCGCGCACGATGTCCCGGAGGCGGCGGTGCCCGCGCACGATGTCCCCGAGGCGGCGGTGCCCGCGCACGATGTCCCCGAGGCGGCGGTGCCCGCGCACGCTGTCCCGGAGGCGGCGGTGCCCGCGCACGATGTCCCGGATGCGGCGGTGCCCGCGCACGATGTCCCGGGGGCGGCGGTGCCCGCGCACGATGTCCCCGAGGCGGCGGTGCCCGCGCACGATGTCCCGGAGGCGGCGGTGCCCGCTCACGATGTCCCGGAGGCGGCGGTGCCCGCTCACGATGTCCCGGAGGCGGCGGTGCCCGCGCACGATGTCCCTGAGGCGGCGGTGCCCGCGCACGATGTCCCAGAGGCGGCGGTGCCCGCTCACGATGTCCCCGAAGCAGCGGTGCCCGCTCACGATGTCCCCGAGGCGGCGGTGCCCGCTCGCAAGTTCCCCGAGGGCGGCTGTGGCCCGCTCGCGATGTCCCCGGAGTCGGCGTTCCCGCTCGCGATGTCCCGGAGGCGGCGGTGTCCGCTCGCGATGTTCCCGAGCCGGCGGTGTCCGCTCACGATGTCCCCGAGCTGGCGATGTCCGCTCACGATGTCCCCGAGCTGGCGGTGTCCGCTCGCGATGTCCCCGAGCTGGCGGTGTCCGCTCGCGATGTTCCCGAGCTGGCGGTGTCCGCTCGCGATGTTCCCGAGCTGGCGGTGTCCGCTCACGATGTTCCCGAGCTGGCGGTGTCCGCTCACGATGTTCCCGAGCTGGCGGTGTCCGCTCACGATGTTCCCGAGGCGGCGGTGTCCGCTCACGATGTTCACGATGTTCCCGGGCTGGCGGTGTCCGCTCACGATGTTCCCGAGCTGGCGGTGTCCGCTCACGATGTTCCCGAGCTGGCGGGGTCCGCTCACGATGTTCCCGAGCTGGCGGGGTCCGCTACGATGTTCGCCCCCCCCCCCCCCCCCCCCGAGCCGGCGGTGTCCTCTCACGATGTTTCCCGGCCGGCGTGTCCGCTCACGATGTTCCCGACCGGCGGTGTCCGCTCACCGTTTTCCGCGCCGTCGGTGTCCGCTCCGCTTCCCAAGCGGCGGTGCCCGGGCTTACAGGCTCCACACAGAAACACCGCTGTTTGCCGCTGTTCTGCCCTGTGTCCCCGCCCGCCGAACAGTATAATAGTATATAAATTATACTAAAATAACACTGCTTTACATCCCCACTAATTTCCTGGCAAACTAAAGGAGGAAACAGCACACAGCGAGTCTCGTCAATAAGAAATGAAAGGTCTGTCACTTCAGGAGTGGCGAGCACAAAAAGAGATGCATTAGAGTTTATTTTGGTGAGTGAATCTTTGCAGAAACCCAGAGATGAAGCACAGCAAACACACACACACACAAAGCCTCATTTCTGAAAGCCTCCCGTGACCTGCTCACATTCTCCGCTCCATTTACTCCTCCTCTAATTATATCTTGTCCTATGGACAAAACACTTCACCCAACAACGAGGCACCTTCATAGAGGTATCTGAGGGAAGCAGGAGCACTACAGCATTAATGGACGTAAACAGCATCACATGCGTCTCGTCTGAAACAGCGAGTCCTGTCAACTCGCACCTTCAGCAGTCACTGCAGATGCTACTACGGTACTGCACCACGGTACTCACTGATGAGGTACATTATACAGCTTTTGAATAGACATTTCTAAAGCAATAAACATGAATAAAGTTCTTCTGCACCCTAAAAAGAGCATTTTCTACACTCTCTCTTAGGCCATTGTTGCCAGCTAGTGCAACAAGCTTTAAAGGGGACATCGGATGCCCATTTTGATTCTTTAGGGTCTTCATGAAATGTCTGTAACATACTTTGGTTAAAATTCTTCAGTGGTCGTGTAAAACAACACCCTCTTTACGTGAGCAATAAACCAGAGGCCTGAACAATATGATGTCACACTGCTCAAAAATCAAAACGGCTTGATAATTGAGACGGTTTAGGTTTTTGGGGGATTAAAAAAAAAAAAGGAGTGAATGGATTTTTAGCATTGTAGGCATGTAAAAGTCAATTTTCCATCCGATGTCCCCTTTAACAACATTAAGACTTTTCCATACATAAATTGTCTTATCCAGGGTGACTATATGTCATTTATACATCATCTGAAAGCTGAATAAATAATTTTTCCATTAATGTATGGTTTGTTATAATAGGACAATATTTGGCAGAGATACAGCTATTTGAAATCTGGAATCTGAGGGTGCAAAAAATCAAAATATTGAGAAAATCATCTTTAAATGTGTCCAAATGAATTTTTTAGCAATGCATATTACTAATCAAATTAGGTTTGAATATATTTACGATAGGAAATTTACAAAATATCTTCATGGCACATGATCTTTACTTCATATCCTCATGATTTGGCATAAAAGAAAAATCTATAATTCTGACCCATGAATATATTGTTGGCTATTGCTACAAATATCCCCCATCGACTTAACACTGCTTTTGTGCTCCAAGTTCACAAATTACAGTGCCCCTATTACCTATTGAAAGGTTCATAATTTTGGTTCTGTTGTCCCAACAACAGGTTTACATGCATGCAAGGTCAAAAAACACTTTCATTTTTTTATAATATGCATTTAATTTTACGTTATTTCTCAACAACTCTCAAATGATTCATTCGAAGATTCATCTTTCCAAACTCCTCCTTTGCATAATGTTACTCTGCTCTGATTGGTCCGATGACCCTGTTGTGATTGGTCTACTGCGCACAGCGCATGTCAGAAAAGGAACGACTCGGTTCAGCGGTTCAGAGTCGATTCTTTCTTTTGAGACAAAATAACTTTATTTATGATGCACTTTCAGCTTTACAACTTTGCAGACTGTTTACATTCACATACAGCTGCATTACACACTGCATGAAATGTCATTTTCAAAAATCCATAATAGAGGCACTTTAATTCAGTGTAAGAATACTGTCATAATGGACCAATACTTACTGTATAAATAAAAATGTATTTATTTGTTTGTTTGTTTTTGTTTTATATTAATTAATATTCATACAATAGTACATACAATTTCTTCATGCAAAATATAACTTCATCTTTTTTACATGAATGAAAACCATCCTATGCAGACACACATTTTTTTATTTAAAATAAGCATGAATTTAATTGTACAAATACTGCCCTAATGTATACTTCAGAATCTATTTATTTAATTGTATATTCAATAATGTTAATTATCATACAATAGGCATACTTTTCTTCATGCAAAATATAATTTCTTCTTTTTCATGAATTAAAACCATTCTATGCAGACACACAATTTTTTTTTTTAAATAAGCATGAATTAAATTAATTGTGCAAATACTGTCATAATGCATACTTCAGAATCTATTAATTTATTTAATTTTATGTTCACAAATATGAATTATCATACAATAGGCTTCATTTTCTTCATGCAAATTATAATTTCTTCTTTTTTTCTTTTTGTCTCTGAGGTGCAATATGATCTAGACATGCTGTTGACATGTTTTGTGAAATTCACCCGGTGTTTAATGCTTACAAACTGAAAGGATGTCGAAATTCTGGCTCATGTCACTGGTGTAATAACGGGTCTGGTATCATCGGACTATTTGCCGAGATAACTACATGCACATTAAGAAGAATTCACAGGTCTGGTATCATCTGACCTGTTGGCGATAATAACCAGATGCACATTAAAACCTTCTCCGCTTGGCTCTGGCGTCCCGTGAGTATACGCAGGATGGAGATTGCGGGAGATGGTCTGTCATTTATTCGGTTCCCTACACGTCCAACGACAGGAGGAGACGGCGGCTGACAGCCAACGGGAATCAGGCCAGCCGTTAGAGGGATTACACTCGTCTGCTTAATACGACACACACACATTTTGCTCAACAAAGAGTTTGGCTGGTCTGCGTCTTTGTGTCGGGATGAGAGATTGTGAGCTAATGATAGCCTGAGCGTTGATGCTAAATATGCAAAGCGGGCGAATATGATACAGAACACAAAAGATCTTTGACATGAACGGGCTGCTCCTGCTATAGGCTCTTATTAGCCTGTCTTCCCACTCGTGTAATAACATGCTGACACATGTATTTGCCACATAACTGCCATCAAATCACTGTTTCGGGCATAGGAAAAGGGTTTTGCGTGCATCACTTGCACTGGGGGTTTTAGTTTGCTGTTAGGGGGGGTGGGGGGGGGGGGGGGGGGGGGGGGGGGTGGGATGTTTTTGTGCGTGCATCATTAAGAATGTATTTACTCATATTAAATGGTATTTTTAAAATGCATGTGCAGAAACAAAGAGATGTTATCATGATCTCACCCTCAGAAAACAAATACTAAATGGAGCGGAAAAAGCTCAAACTTCAGGGACCAAACCGTGATTCGTAAGAAATGCTAACTTGCAGTGAAGATTTGTTTTTGACTTGGCACCACTGTTTATTGGCGATTGATAGTACCATGAGGATTTGAATATTTGCACACATTTTTTCAACTTGCTATGGTGGTGCCATGTTATTTTCATTTACCATCACTGTACCACATCCAGAGATGATCAGTGTATGTTAATCAATGTTTCTAAGCGATGGAAACTTATTTCTGTCACTGAATAAAAATATAAATATATACTTTTTATAAAAATCGACACATTTTTATTTAAAAGTATATAAAAGTATATCTTTTTTCTCACAATCTGACCTTTTCAGACTTTCTTCTCGAATTGTATGTTGTATTTATGGGATATTTGCATTATTAATTGAGTTTTGCCATGAAAATAGCCCCAGATGCTGACATGGCATTAAATCCAAATAGAATTTTTGGAAAAAATCTATTGACTTTCAGACATCACTCGCATTCTGTGATAGAAAGTCAGAACTGCAAGCTATAAACTCCCAGAAAAATAAAAATACATATTCTGAGTATTCATACATTATAGCAGATTGAATTGAATTCTTTGATTTAAAAATAAATAATATAAATAATAAATCAGTTCGGATAGTATGATTTTCATTAAATGTGACATAAAATTAAAAAAATTATTAAAAAAAGCCTTCTGCAGAATAACTAACATTATTTAAATCAAAAAGCTAAATTAATAATTCCGAAGTATTCATACATTATAATAATATTTGTACACTGAATTTAATTCATGCTAATTTTAAATAAAGCGTGTGTCTGGATACGAGGATTTTAATTAATGTATTACAGTAATAAGATGTTGTAAAACATGTTTAATTGTCATGAAAAAATTGTGGCACAAATTGCTCCGAAAATTTTTTTTTAATAATAGATATTATATTTCTTCTTCTCTTTATGCACATATTAAAATATTATGCATCTATTACAAACATATTTTTAATATAATATATTAATATATAATTCAACATAATCAATAATAATAGAGCTGCTGCATATTATACTTATACAATAAGGATTCACTATCAAGGGACAATTTATAGTGTTATTTGCCTGAAAGCACGATTCAGAGAGACACTGACAGCAGATGTCTATAGAAATCAATACTGAAACCTAGAAAACTAGAGAAAGCATCTGAATTTCCAGCTGAGACGTCTCTGGATCTCCATGAAGAAATGGTTCCCCCCTGTGTCAGCAGAAATAAAGTGGTCTTAATTAATGCCGGACGTCTGTGCTGCGTGTTACTCACCGTACTGGGCTTCTCTCTCCTGCAGCTCCAGTTTGATCTGGTTGTGTTGCTCCTTCACGCGGCTCAGATCCCGTCCACTTCCTGCGCTCAGTGCCTGCAGCTTCCTCTTCAGCCCCTCCAGACGATCTCTCTCGCCGTACGCGCTCCTGATTTCTGCCTTCAGTTCCTTCGCGCTGCTGAAGTCATTTCCTGCGGCGAGAACCAAACACAGAAGCAGAATATTAGACGAAAAACAGCAAAACTATTCGCTGAAACATTAAAGCTTCAGAAAGCCACCAGAAATAATAGAACTATTTATACTGCATACTGTTTTCAGCATACTATGATTTGACATACTAAAAAACTTGCATACTAAATAATACAGATAGCATGCAATTTAAGAAAGCAGTCTGAGATTTAAAAGAGACACCGTCAAATCTTTACTACATTTTTTTATTTTCAAGTTGTTAGGTGGTTGCCAGGGTGTTGCTATGCAGTTGCTAGGTTGTAGCTAAGTATTTCTAAGTGCTATTTGGAGTTGTATGCAAAAGATTAATACTTAGGGTTTGGGGAAGTATACAGTATGTAATAGTTATAGTGATGCTTGACTTAGTAAACATGATTAATTACGAAATAAAAGTATACTAGTGTTCAAAACGTTGGGGTTAGTAGGATTTTTTTTGGAAATTAATTTTTTCATTCAGCAAGGATGCATTAAATTGATTAAAAGTGACAGTAAACATTATGTTACAAAAGATTTCTATTTCAAATAAATGCTGTTCTTTTGAACTTTTTGTTCATCAGAGAATCCTGAAAAATAAAATGTATCACGGTTTCCGCAAAAAACATTAAGCAGCACAAGCACAGAATAAAAAAATAAAAAGGTAACTTACTTTTTATCTCATCATTCTGACTTTCAAAATAATAAAACAGATAACTACAACTTTTTAAGAGAACTTTAAATGAAATAATAAACTAAACTAACATAAAAAAATCTTAAATACATTAGTGCCAGATAAACTTTTTGTTAAGAGAACCTAAAATAAAATAAATAAAATAGAATAAAAAAAAGGTTTTTGTTTTTTTCAGAATTCCGAGTTTATATCTCACAAGTCAGAATAGTGAGATAAAACCTTTTTTTTTTATTCCGTTGTAGAAATAAGCCTCCATAGTTTTCAACATTGATAATATGATAAAAAGTACCACAGATTCAAAAAAACAAAAAAAACAATATTAAGCAGCACAGCTGTTTTCAACATTGATAATAATCAGAAATGTGTCTTGAGCAGCAAATCAGCATATAAGAATGATTTCTGAAGGATCATGTGACACTGAAGACTGGAGGAATGATGCTGAAATTCAGCTTTACATCACAGGAATAAAATACATTTTACCGATACTACAATAGAAACCAGCTGTTTTAATTTGTAATAATATTTCACAATTTTACTAAATTTATCATCAAATAAATGCAGCCTTGGTGAGCAGAAGAGACTTCTTTTAAAAAATATTAAGCATTCTTACTGAACGTTACACTCTTAAAAATAAAGGTGCTTCAAAAGGTTCTTCAAGCGATGCCATAGAAGAACCATTTTTGGTTCCACAAAGAACCATTCAGTCAAAGGTTCTTTAAAGAACCATCTCTTTCTTACCTTTTTGTAATCTGAAGAACCTTATTTCGTCACAAAGAAGCTTTTGTGAAACAGAACGGTTCTTCAGATGTTAAAGGTTCTTTTATGTAACCATTTAGACAAAAAGTTCTTCTATGCATCGTGAAGCACCTTTATTTTTAAGAGTGTAGTGTGTAGGCATCCCAGTGGAGGAAGGCTGTACTCTTTGAGCCTGTCAGTCTGTATTGGCTAGTGCTGTCGAGCACAAAGTGACAGTGACATTTGAAACAGCCGCAGGAGGCGACGGGTTCAGATGAGCACAGAAAGAGCGCAGAGGTACCTGAGATGGCCACGAGCTTCGCCTCATGAAGGGCCAGCAGCTGTGCTTCACTCTCGCTGACCTTCCGGCGCAGACTAGAGCCCAGTCTCTGACCCATCACCACCTGAACCACGAGAAACAGAGATTATAAACCTGGAGGAAAAGAGCAGTCACTCAACTTACTGAGGTTAAAGTGAGTTCAAATAAACTAAATGTGACATTTTTCATTTCCTCCATCATTAGGTCATCACATTTCACATCATCTCTCATCTTCAGATTGAGACCTGAATACTGAATGCTAATGCACGACAGCTGTTAATATTTAGATGTTTATTCATGTAGAAAACTAAATCTTAAAAAGACTAAGGGCACGTAGAGGTTACATAGAGGTTTTAGGCTCTTAAATAACATGAAAATAATATTGAAAATAAAATATAAATGTAGTATAGCTCAAATAAAATACAATTCTTTTTTAAAGAGAATAACTTATATTAAAAAAAATTTAAAACACGTAAATACATATTACATTTGTGCCACAAATGTTGTTTGTTAAGAGAATACTGTAAGTAAAATAATAAAAATCTTAAATACAACATACATTTGTGCCACATAAACATTTTTAAGATAATATCGTACAGAAATGGAAAAAAGGAAAGAAAACAAAAAATACAAACATTTGTGCCACAAACTTTTTAAAGAGAATATCTTACATAAAATAATACAGTAACAGAAAAATCTTACATACAAGATAAATTTGTGCCACATAAACTTTTTGTTAAGAGAACCTTCAAAATAAAATAAAATAAAATAAAATTCTTAAATACAACATATATTTGTTCCACATAAATGTTAAGACAATATCTTACATAAAATAAAATAAAAATCTTAAATACACTGTACTTTTTGCCACATAACTTTTTTGTTAAGAGATATTACAATAAATAAAATAAAAATCTTAAATATGACATCATTGTGCACAAACTTTTTAAATAAATCGTACAAATAATAAAATAGATTTTCTTTTTAAGAAAATCTTAAAATAAAACAAAATCTTACATACAATGTCCATTTGTGCCACTAGACTTTTTTGTTAAGAGAATATCAAAAATAAATTAAATAATCTTAAATACTACATTGTGCCATCAAACGTTTTAAGAAATCTAAAATAAATAAAATAGAATTTCTTTTAAAAATAAATAAATTTCAAATAAATAAAAAATTTTAAAAAAAATAAAAAAAACTAAATAAAAAATAAAAAATTTAAAAAAATAAAATAAATAAAACTGAGCAGTCTGGAAGCCAGTAATGTTAGGCCAGATGCCACAGCAGACGACACACTGGCCCTCCCGATGTGAAGGCGGTTGTGCGCTGCAGCCAGACGCTCCGTGGCTCTGCCATCAGATAACGGCCAAACAGAGGGCAAAGTCACACTGTGCCATTTTTCAGGCAGCTCATCTCCTCTCAGCTCCACCCGCGGTGAAAACACACAGCGATCCCAAACACCAGCTCACACACACACACACACAGATAAATGACTGTTTCCCATGCTGCTCACAGGAGGAAAGCAGCTCACTGTGTCTCTGACTGTCATGGGAGAGCGACACATGCTGACTAACACACACACCACAATGCACTGCAACAGGAACTGGAGACTCACGTCCAGAGTGTTTTGGCTTAAAAGCACGAGTGTTTTATACTGAATGCTTGGCTTGCAGGTGGTTTTAGTCTTATATGTGTCAGTGGTTTGTCCTTCTGAATGGGATCTGTACATGTCATTCAGGTCAAGCATCTCCCTTTGGTCCTTTTTGGTATCCCAGCTTGACTTGTGCTAATTTTTATTAAAAGTGCTCTAAACAATTATTTTTTTTTTCTTTCTTGTGGCACTATATACATACACTGGACATTCTGGAAAATTTATTTTATTTTATTTTTTTTTTGGAGGGGGGTTCTTTTATTCCACTTCAAGCACCCACTGACTATACATGCTTTTTAAAATCATTACAAGCGATGTCAAAATTCGAAAAAGACTCTTTTGATCTGATTTGTGCTTGTGAATCGCTTTTGAATCAATTTGGATGATGAGTTTGAATCAGATCGGTTCCAGCGTAAATGATTCAAATTGAAATCATTCTCCGCTTTTCTCGCTCAGTCCTGTTTACACGACACTGTCAGCACTACTACTGGCTTAGCGGAGTAGTTTTATGACATTAACTGAAATAAGAGAAAAAAGTATGATATTTACAAATAAAGCATCCATATTTCCATTCCAAAGATAACATCCAACACAAATCTACGAACATATTCAGGTGATGAAACCGTTTTACTGCTAACTAGTGAAAACACTCTATTAATATGACACGCTGCAGCTCAAAATACTTCTGTCATGACAACTCTCGGAGGGACTGGCATGGTAATGTACATGACAATTAATGTATTTGTCTTGGCGGAATAGATCTGCTACGCTGCTGCGGCAGAGCAAGTACCGAGACTTGCTACTGCCAATACATTCACAACATGCTGCTGTGAGCATGTAATAAATATTGCTGCTGCACATATAACATACATGAAATAACCCCCATATAACATATATGAATCACCTCATAGCATATCTATACAGGTGGAGCTGGGGAAGGTGGAGGGTTTCTGAAGCAAGCTGCTACTGCTACGGCAAGCCCTAGTCATGTATTTGAATGTTGAGCAGCGAGCTCATTGGCTACCTATACAGGAGAGAACCAATCAGCTGTGCCATGTGATAATGATGTAATTAGGTCAGATTGAGTTAGACCTATCGGACTTCGCCATCTAGAGTTTCATGCCAGAAATCTGTATATATGTCAGTGGCACTTGTGCATTATGATGGAGTTTGGAGCTTAATTCACTATATTTGAAATAGTGAGAGCACTGCTCAGTTGCTGACAGTTCAATAGCAAATCAGCTGAAATCATCCAGTCTCTCATTTACCATTGAAGTGAATGTTCAGTTTATCAGTATATATTGCAATAAATATTTGAGAAATGATTGTTGTATCTGATTGTATTAGTCTATAGAGTGATAGTCAGTGTAAAAAAAGAGCAAATGAGAGAAGCTGATGAACACAAAACAGCAGAACAACAAAGTTAGAGAGAGTAAACTTTATCATTCAGCTGAACTGTGCTCGTATGTTTGAAACACTTCTGCTCTCTTATCTGTTCTTACTCCACACATCTATTAAATGTGCGCAGTTTTCTAGTGTACTTTCTTTAACTTCTCGGGTAATATCAATGATATGACCTATTTCAGATGTGGCCGAAATGACAACAACAGTGGTTACATGCACATATATTTAATTGTCTGATCAAAATTATTGCTAGGGACAATTTAGTAGTCGCTGGATATTGGTAGGGACATGTCATAGCGTCTCTATTAAATTCTACACCCTTGTTTATTAGTTTCATTGTTTTTAATATGTCTGTATAGTTTGTATTCATTTTTATTTCCGTTTTAGTATTTTAGTACATAAAGTTAAATTAATGAAAATGAGAAATGTTGCCTTGGAAACTAGTTGAAATAATACGTTTTTTATATTTTATTTTATTTCCGTTAACATTTATTTTATTTCAAGTAACGAAGACGTTTTTAAGTTTTTACTTTTAGTCTATTCTCAAGATAACAATAAAATGTGACTTATATACTGATGCGTTATGCATGCGTTTTTTTCCCTCAACAATGCAATTTTGACCTGGTGCGACTTATTTTCCAGAAATTAAGTTATATGCTGCTAAAAAAAAATTACAAATTACACAATGATTGATGTTTGTAAATGTTAGAATGCTACATTGTTGTCATATGACCTTATTATGTTGCATGTCCAGTTATCAGAATGGATTTTTCACATTTTTAGTTGAATTTTATTAAATAAAAAATAATTTTGGCCAGTACAATCAAATTAGTAGTTAAAAATAATGTCTAAGATCATTTACGGTTCATTAATCAAACTGGAAATGGAAAGGAAAGACTGGAAAGTTGAGTGCATTGCATTGTGGGATACAGTATCTCCAACAGCGTATAATAGTGTGAGTAGCATAATAGTATGTTATTCCATTATACACTTCCAGATCAGCATCTTTTTTCTTGCTTTACAGTAAAAAACAAGAAACGGCATACATTTACTTGAGATTTTGAGATCTCAGAGAATTGTCTTGTATCATTTGCACTTTCACTTATGGTTTAAATTTAATTAGGTTTATGCTTAAAACAAGTACATAAATCTGGCATTATGAGGTTGTGAATGAAACTAGACACATCTCACCCAACTTAGACATAACAGCAATAATATTTAAAGCAATAACAGGATTGTTCAGTCTGAAGGTGAAATTATATTTAATAAGATTTAATATTGACTGGTTAGTACACTGGCTAAAATAAAAATCTTTAATACAACAAACAGTTTTTGCCACATAAACTTTTTTTTAAGAGATTATCATAAAATTAAATACAACATACATTTGCGCCACAAACTTTTTTGTTAATAAAATCAAATAAAATCAAATAAAAATCTTTAATACAACAAACATTTTTGCCACATAAACCTTTTTAAGAAATTAATCTTAAAAGAAAATAAAAAAAAGAAAAGAAAATTTTAAATACAACATACACTTGCGCCACGATTTATATATATTTTTTTGTTAAGAGAATCTTAACCGGAAAGAACAGAAGATTAATATGTGATTGAAATGCGGACTTACTTTAGCCGTTGCCTCTTTGACAGATAAACTCAGTGCTCGTTCTTGCTCCTGAAGTCTGGAAATAAAAGTCAATTATAAATATCAGTGATGCTGAAAATGAGATTTGAACAGTAAAGTCATAAATTGTACATTAAAAAATAATGCCAAATTTGAGGTATAGTAATAATGAAGCTTGACTTAGCAAAGACTATTAATAAATACAGGTTAGCAAGCAATATCGATGCAATATATACTGTGATTCAGGGTTATTCTTACACTAAATAAAAAAAATGAAAATAACCAATAAATAAAATAAATATAAAATATTGAATAAATATGTAATCACTTGAAATGAAACCTTAAATACAATATTTAAATTTCAAAGTTTAAGTTATTAAAAAAATAATAATGTAAAAGTTAAACTTTTACTATTTTAATATAACTAGTTTCTCATTTTCCATTTAGATTAAGTAAGTACTAAAGAATTAATAACAATTAAATCTTTCATATAGACATTTAAAATAAACAATAACTAATAAAAATGACAAAGACACAACTAAATGACTAAAACTTTAAATAAAATTTAAGTGAAAACAGAAAATATTAAAATATTAACAGAAACTATAACTGTATATCAATGATATTAAAATAACTGCTGTGATTAAACAAATGGATAAAGCGCCTCCTGCTGGTAATATACAGGTTTAATAAGTGGATTAGATGTCAGTAACACATCTCTAAAATATCAGCTATTCCTCATCAAGAGCCTTGAGCGATTCTTCTTAAGCATTACGCACAGATATTCATCCACACCAGCATCTGAAACCATTAACTCTGTGGAGCCTGAAAGCAATATAAATTCATAACCGTGCTGAAAAGTGTGTCTCATTTCCAGAAGGGCCGGGTAAAAATACAATAAAAGAGAGAGGATTGCATGGAGAATCCATGTGGACTCAGCTGCTTCTCCTCAAAACTCGCTTTAAAACCAGCCCTCAGTGCAGGAGAAAATAAATCAATCTCTCAGCGGGGTTTGTTTAGCTGGGCTCAATGTTATGACCTCAATCTGCACCGTACCTCCAATAAATCTACATATGCATCAAAATCAATCTGTGAGAGACCAAACACAGTCATGCAATCTAGAGTTCAATATTTCTCTGCTCAGAGACAGACCTTTCATCGCCGCTAGAGATGACCTTTGTTTTTCACAGAGTGTCTCCCTGAATCTCCTCTAAAAACTAAATCCACTGAAGAGAAGATTTAACTGAACCACGTCAGTCTCAAATGTCAACGCTAGTGAATACTGATTAGCACATTCTGTCGCTTTCTGTTCAAAATTACAGCAAAGAGCTCAGAAACAACAGAGATTTTAATATTACTGTCACTTACTGATGCCATCACAAAAGTATCAGATAATTTACTCAAGCTTCCACTTATAATTCATTACTAACCCTGATGGCATAATGCTGTTTATAAAACAGATCTCTGGATCTTAAACCTGACTGAATAAGCCACATCACAAGTTATTGAAAAATAGCTGATATACGGACACCTATAAATGTAAATCAGTAATATAATAAAAGAATAATAATAATAAATATTACATGTAATCATATCCTATATTAATATTATAATTATTATAATAATAACATTAATATCACGATTCTTAATAGAAACCGAAAATATAAAGTATTAATATTTTCAATCATAATAATACTAATACTAAATCAACCTAAACAATAAATAATCAACATTATATTAATATACATAATAACAAGTTCATTAATATATACATAATAATCAATCATTTCTGTAAATCACCTATGGAACTAAATATTTTTATAGTCAATTATTGTTGTTTTGATTATGCTAATATAATAATCATCATTCTGTTATAATATGATTATTATTATTAATTTTTATGTTGTGTTTTTGTTACAATAATGACAATATATTTATCTTGTTATTATTATTTATATTATTTTATATCACCACATCCTAATCAATAATACTAAAATAATAACCATTAATATTAATAATAATTATTATTATTTTTGTTTTTTCTATCAATAAGATCTATTATCCATAAAATAAATGTATTATACATAATATTAATTTTTTTATTTATTGACAATAAAAATGTAACTGTATATTAAAACAATAATAATAACACTAAATAATATAATATTATTATTACTACATCTTCATCACATAATAAAAAATTATCATTCAATTGTAGCCCTTATAATGTAAATCATTATTATTATTATTATATTGCTGCGGCTTGCTGTTTTCATCAATACTATCATTAACAATAAAATAACATTATCATTAAAATATTCATATTTATTATTGTATTCATACTCCTTTAGTGGGTTACACTTTATTTTAAGGTGTCCCTTGTTACAGTGTAATTATACATTTAAATACTAAGTAATATTACTTAACTGCTGTCACTTATAATATAGGTTGTATGGATTTTTGGTTTGTTAGGGTTACTTGCGTGTAATTATGCATAATTAATTGTTATTATAATTGCAAGTACATGTAACATGTGACACAAGGACACCTTAAAATAAAGTGTTCCATTTTTTTGTAAAATGAGGGGTTTTGAACATAACGCTGTTACTGCTGTTTTACGGAATCAATAATCTACGAGTTATATTGATTTTAAGAGGTTAAAGGAATCATTGACATTGACTTTTTCTAAACCTGCATGATTTTATCTCTCAAACCTCTGCACTTTTTTCAGCCACGGTGCCTCAAAACGCATCATGCTCTTACTTGTGTCTTGACCATTAGTGACGTGCAGGTTTGAAGGGTGCACTCTAAGAAATGCTGGGTTAAATACAAGCCAGTGCTGGGTAAAATAGGGACAACCCAGCAATTGGGTTGTTTTGACCAGCGGTTGGGTTAAATGTATAACCCAACCTTCTGGGTATAACCCAACCGCTGGGTCAAAACAGCCCAATTGCTGGTTTTGTCCCTATTTTACCCAGCACTGGGTTGTATTTAAACCCAGCATTTTTTAGAGTGTAAAATGAGATCTAGACCTCACATTTTTCCACATTTTGCTGCTCTGTTTGTCCTCACCTGACGATCTCCACGGGTGAAGACACGCTGATCTGGGCCCGGTGTTCAGAGGTGATCATGTCCTCCAGCACTCGACCCATCAGCCGCAGCTGAGTCGAATCGCAGGCTCTCAGGACGGGCTCCTCCAGCTCCAGCTGCTCCTCCACAGCTCTGCTCTGCTCCCGCAGCTCCTCCAGCCTCCGCTGAAGACCACACATCTCCTTCTGATGAAGCACAACCCATATTTAACCCTTAACCTATTACTGAGCTAAAATCAACAACAGATCGCTCATATGGTCTCAAGCCAGAAAAAGCAACAAGATTTCATGCTGATAGTCAAAAGCCTGTTTCTGCAAGGATAACATTATTTCTGCCATTTAAAGGATTTAGATCCATAACCATTAGACGAAAATCTGTATCTGTGCATGTTAAACATTCATGCAACAAAGGCTTATTGGTGCTTATGTACTGTAGTCAAATATTCTACAGGTTAAACATCAAGTGACAAGTTAATATGAAGGTTCTGCAGTCATTATTCATATTTCAGTGAGGATCATATATTTCTGTTCACCTGAATCCTCTGTTTTTCCTCTAACAGCTTCTCTCGTGTTCGAGGTTGACTCTGAGAGCTGCCTGATCCCTGATCGTCACTCAGTTCACCATTTTGCCTGTTTGAACATTTTTTATTTATAATCAGCCACTGCAAAACATGACTAGAAATGTGTTATTATTGAACACCAGGGTTATCATAGTTAAATATAACTAAAACCATAATAAACTTTATTTGAAATAAAGCTGAAATAAAATAAAATATTAAACTTAAACTTATTTTATTTCAGCTAATTTCCAAGGCAACATTTCTCATTTTATTTAGTTTATCTTGATGTACTGCAATACCCTAGAGCCCGACCGATATATCTTTAGCCGATATTATCGGTCCGATATAATGCGCCTGTCGCCGATATATCGGTATCGGCGAATATGCTGCCGATATGAATTTTTTTTTTACAGAACATATAATGCATATAAAATGCTTGAAATGGTGTAATTATTTACTTTGTCCTGCAGAGCGCTGGGGTAAGGGAAGGCTCCATTGTTTGCTACTGGTGACCTGGATGAAATGCTTTAAAGCTTAGTCTATGGAAAACCATTGAAACTTTGAACGGCCAAAGTGCGGCGTCTCTAAGTCTCTGTAACAGTGCGGTGGATTCGCACCAAATTCGGGGGATCCCTTCAGCTCGAGGATCCCTCTCGAATGCAGATCGAGTGTACGTCTCGAGGTCCTCTTTCGAATTAGACCACCCCTGCGTTGATAGCCCCTGGGGTTCGGGAGTTACGGGCGGTTAAATTCGCGGTCCGAGTCCGACCGATCTAGCGATCCCGGGCTACCGACGCACAGAGGGTGGCGTTCGAGAGGGCTCCTCGAGCTGAAGGGATCCCCGAATTTGGTGGAGATCCACCGGCACGTTCATGAGATAGTGACACCAGCCAACACTTTAACTTCAGTAAGAAGGTCTCTTGTTCAGGCAGCATTCACACGTTGTCATATTCGACCGTAAGTGCCCTGCGAAGCGGACTTCACATGATATTCTGCCATGATTCCAGCTCCAAGGGAATGTACACGTTACATTTAAAGGGCATTAAAGTGCGCGAGACGTGATTTTATATTTATTAAAGAGGTAAATTATGTCCACTTCCTCTAATAAGTTTCCGTCTGTGTGGGAAGACGTATGCAAAATCCGTTAACGATGTTCCAAAGTGAAATAAACTTAAATGGAATAAAGTTGAATGGAATTGAATTGAAGTTGAATAAACTTAAACTTTACTGTTAAGTACACTGATGTCAGACTCATTTTGGATAATACATTTTATTGTTAAATGCCCTGCCTCCATCATTACACGTCTTTGTCACATCATTATAAGTGTTTGATCACCATATTTGAGTGATTTATGTATATATATTCTGTTTATGTATATACTGTATTCTATATATAGTCCAGCCAAATGTTTGGACACACGAATGAGAAAGTGTCCAAATTTTTGACTGGTACTGTACTATAATATGCACAAAGAAATATCGATATCTGCCTTTTTTTACTCCCTAATATCGGTATCGGCCCAAAAAAAAACCATATCGGTCGGACTCTAGAAGTAACTACAACTAAACCTAAAAAAATTTCCAGTAAATTTTGGAAATATTCCAGAAATTTTTTTAACTTTCCAGGATTTTTTTTGGAATATTCCAGGGATTTTCCACCCCTTTGCAACCCTAACAGAAATATAAAAAAATATTTTCTCGATTATAGTACTATAACATTTTAGTAAACTAAAACTATTAATAATCATTTTCAGTAATTGACAAAGCTGAAATAAAATACAAATATTAGATGACAATATACACTTAAATTAGAAATGTTGTCTTGGCAACTAACTGAAATAAAATGAGTTGAAGCTGAATACTAAAATGACTAAAGCTAAAACTGAATTTAAAAAATGAATTAAAGCTAGACAGAATTTTTTGTTTTTAAATATACAACAGCACATAAAAAATTACTAAAACATCACCTAAAATGAAACCGAAAACTTTGAATATCAGAACAAAAGCAAAGTTAAAAATATGAATAAATGATCCTAAAATAACACTGGATCTTGTCACTTCTAATCGGTGTCTCATGAGTATAATAAATGAATTTATACAGCTGTAAAAAATGTTGTTTATACCAGGGTTATTATTGGTTACCTAAAACCAAACCAGAACCTGAAAAAATCATTAATGAAAATAAAATCAACATTACCTGTAATGAAACCAAAACGTTAAATCAACATTACTGAAATAAAATATAAAAATTTAATATAAAAAGCACTACAATAACTAAAACTAAAAACTTAAACCTAATATAAAAAAACAGTAACTATTTAAATATATATAGATATATATAATATATATAAATATCTATTAATAATAAATAATGAAATGAAATATGGAAAAAAAATTACTAAAACTTTCAAATTAAAATTAAAACAGAATGATGCGTAAACATACTGTACGATGATAAACACATGTGTTTAACTACATTCCAGCAGCACTGTGTGCTTTCCTGTTTCAACGGGTTATTATTGACTAACCAGCCCTCAAATATAATATAGTGATGCATTCTGTAGTACTAGAGAAGATCAAGTCAGATTTAGAAAAGAGAAATCACAATTCACTGGTGAAAAATAGATTCAATTCATTATGGATATATAGGAAATACTTTTGTATAATAGATAGAAGTAAAGGGGGGGGGGGGGGGGGGGGACATAATGGTGGTTAGCACCAAAACAATTCTATACTTTGATTCATTAGGATGCATTAAAATGATCAAAAGGACAGTAAAGACATTTGTAATGTTACAAAAGTTTCTATTTCTAATTCTTTTGAACTTTCTGTTCATCAAAGAACCCTGAAAAATAAAATGCATCACAGTTCCCACAAAAATATTAAGAAGCACAACTATTTTCACCTTGGATAATAAGAAATGTTTCTTGAGCAAATCATCATATTAGAATGATTCTGAAGGAAGACTGGAATAATGATGCTGAAATTTCAGCTTTACATCACAGGAATAATTACATTTTAAAATATATTCACACGGAAAACACTTATTTGAAATTGAAATAATATTTCGGAATATTTCCGTGAGTTTTTAATGTGTTCAAACCTGCAGTGTGTGTCTGTCCTGTGGATGATGCTGTGAACGGCCGTCCGGAGACGCTCCAGAAATCCAGTGAGCTCCGGATGTCTGGACGGCAAACCAGGCTTGAGCGTCGCTCGCTCTCTCCTCAGTTCCTCTAGTTTCTTACCAAAATGCTCAGCTAAACAAACACAATTTAGACTTCAACTTTCAGCAGCCTTTCTTTAATGGCCAAACCACAAGCCAAAGACATATACACCGTTTAAGTTCATTTAGGTCAGAGACAATCCAAAACCTGGACAAAATACTAAATGTAACAAGTTATTCCCATTGGTGCCTTGGTGTTGATACAGTTCACATGTGAAAGTTCAATTCTCTTCTTTAATCTCGAAAACAGACACTTTAAACTAATATATATTGATCTTCATTATTTAAAACCCAGTTCTGAAACGTCTGAAGTGTGGTGCTTTTGATGTAAGACAGACAATTAAAACAAAACCCACACACCACACACACACACAGATCAGGGTCTTGGGAAAGTCCAGTTTTAAGTCCAAGTTCGTCACGCTCAAAAGGGTGAAAAAAGACTTCCAGCTGACAAATGTAAGTCAATCATCTGATCTGATAGAGAAGTTTGAGGCGTTTCTCCAGACACACACTGAAGATACAGAGGGAAGCTTTTGAGTACAGCAGCTCAGTGCGAGTAATGAAGCAAAGGATGAAGGAATTACACAGTCAAATAAATCCACCACACACAGCACACTGGTCCTGTATGATAACTGTGCTCATGGCCAGCAGATGGCGCTGTTCAACACTGAATCTCAGATCCATCTCAAAGTTACACTAATACTGTTTGATGCATGTGACACACAGGCAAAGTCATTTAAATATATACTACAAAAGTCTTTGTTAATATTTTCTGTCTTATTTATCAATAAAATCATATTTGCTAATATTTTGATATTTTCTGTTTTATTTTGATATTTTCTGTTTTCACTTTCAAGTTTTAAAGTTTTTAGTAATTTTGTTGTTTTTTTTGTCATTTGTATTTTTTTTTTGTTTTAAAATAGTCTAAATAATGTTTATTAATTTGTATTTATTCAAGTTTATTAATTTATTATTTATTTAGTTAGTTAGTTAAGTATTTTGAGAAATGGGAAATATTGCCTTAGGAACTGAAAATCTGAAAATAATAAATAATAATAAATTTCCATTTTGATATATTATATTATTTCAGATGTCTATTTTATTTCAAGGAACACATTTTTTATTCATGTTTTTAGTTTTAGATAACAAAAAATAATCCTGATGCAAAAGATATACATTTCAAATGAGAGCTCAGTTAGAAAAAACATCAGTAACATACTATTAACACCACATGCCATTTTTATTATATAATACAAACGTTTTTATATTTTTGACATTTTGTGTTTTATACAAAACATTTTGATATATTTTGGGTTTTATTATTTTTATATTTTCTGTTTTCTCTTTAATTTTAGTTACATTTTTTAGTAATTTTGTTTTTATCATTCGTTTTTATCATTTGTATTAGATTTTTTTGATTATATGTCTATATACTATTTATTAGTTTTATTTAAAGTTATTTTAGTATTTTGAGAAATGTGAAGTGTTTATTTTTTTTTTTTTATTTTTATTTTATTTTATTTCAAGTAACACATTTTTTTTTTATGTTTTTAATTTTAGTTTACTATAATAATCCTAATGCAACTACCATTCAATGGGGCCCCACTCAGAATAAATGCAGTGCACAAGTATGCATACAATAAACCACTGTAATAAGATAATTAGACTGATAACCTTTCCAGATTTAATAGCTGAAAACATGCAGGAACTGTATGAACAGACATGTTCAACATCACTGAGTCAAACGAGGTGGATTGAGTGTTACTGCCAAACAAACACGTGGGATGTAGAAAGGGAATATTGATGCTATGAAGTCAGCAATCACAAGTTCATGTTTTTGGCTGGGTTTAAGGTCACTATCGCTGAGTACAGACAATCAGCTGGGAGTGTTTGGGTGTGTTTGCACCACATGAATGTGATGAAACTGTCTTTGTGTTCTGTCATCAGTCTGTGGACATATTTGGACATAAAACTGGGCTGAAATTCACAGATACGATATAGTATGATCATTCTTTATGAGAAGCTTTTTTTTTTTTAGTGTGTTAATTATATTTTAGAATAAGAAATCAATTATTTTTTAGTATTTACACTTAATATGCACATCCTATTAGCTAGAGAAACCATCATGCTTCATCAAATAATGATCAAAACAACACTGAGCATGCAAAATGACTGACCTGTGTCATAGTCGTCATCCAGAACCGCTTTGTGCTGCAATCTCTGAAGCTTCATCATTATGGACTTGATCTAAAGAGTGTGAAACATTAGAAAAAATGTCAAAGATTGTGAGTGAAAAACATCACTTCAAGTGAAAATCGACGTTATAAAACCTACTGTATCACATTTGTTATGCAGATTTCTAAGGTCCTCAATGTGAACATGATCAAACGTTGCAGAATATCAGCTAGTCTCAAATATGATCATCAGGATCTTTTGAGGAACGTTTGTTTGTTCATCTCTCATCATCATTGGATTGCATTGCATTATGTTTTGATCATTTAAATATCATCTTACTAAGACATATTATTGGAGATATAGAGTGACGACTGATATTTATATCATTTTATGTCAGTATCTGCTGTACGGTTATAAAGATCTCATTGATTTACAAGCTATCAGAATTTCATCATATAAATATCAGCATTTGCACCAAATTTCATATTTTTGCTTCATATTCTCACTGTGTCAGACTATATGAGCCATAAAAGCCTAATGCATCAAATATGATACTAAAAAAACACGCACATTGTTTGTTTGATTTTGAGTTTGATACAAACTTCCCATTTAAAAAATAGATTTTTTTCCTAGGTGAACTATGTTCATAGTTAGTTTACTTAAACAGGGTTTAAGTCAGAGCACAACTTTAGGCTCAATTC
Source organism: Sinocyclocheilus anophthalmus (assembly GCA_018155175.1). Taxonomy (NCBI): domain Eukaryota; kingdom Metazoa; phylum Chordata; class Actinopteri; order Cypriniformes; family Cyprinidae; genus Sinocyclocheilus; species Sinocyclocheilus anophthalmus. The sequence continues at coordinate 73,861 of JADLZN010011289.1, forward strand.
GTTAAAAATAAAGTAAAGATAAATTATATTTGAATTAAGTTTATTTTTCTTACCCCAGTGGCAGATCAGACTTAATTTAATTAACTTAATTTAGTTTTGTTTAGAAGTCTTTTTACTTCACAAGTAAATTTCTCTTGATTTAAGAATGTTTAGATATTCGTACTGGAAAACAAGACAAAAATACAGAGAAAGAAACTTGTTGTGTCGTACTGACCTTGGTGTTTGTGCGATTGCTCTGCAGACAGTCTTGTAGAACATCCTCGTACTTCTTTATCAGACCGTCCCGACTCTGATCTGAGGACGGGGTTGCACTGTCGTAGCCAGACGTGACCGAGGAGGCCGAGGTCGAGTCTGACGAGTCAATCGAGAGCGAGGACGTGACTTCAGTGTCCAGAGAGCCAGAGTCTGAGTCCTGGACGCTTTCTTTCGCATAAGACGCCATGGAGGACGAAATCTGTCTGTCCCGTTGCCAGGGTACGTCTAGATCCACTAGCCACAGCTCTCGGTCCAAAAACAGTCCTTTCTGTTGCACCAACTGACCAATCGAGCAAGTCGAATTGCTCAATGAGAAAACCTCATGTTCTGATTGGCTAGTTGGAACAGTGCTGATCTCTGATTGGCTCAAGTGATTTACTAAAGCAGTGTGAGGTTTTAAAGCACCCGAATTTGACGTTTCAGACGTTTCACACTTCAGTCGGTCCCATTCAGACTGTTTACACACAGATTTGTTTGTCCTCGCATCTAATAGATCGCTAGTTTCTAGCGACTGCTGAATGAAACTGAAGCTCGAATTAAAAACGTTGCGCGATGGCATTGAGGAATTTTCCTCTGCAGCACGGTCGCGCAAACAGTGTGTTTTGGAAGAATCCTGGCTGTCGTCTCTCTCGAAAGCATCCTTAAGCCATTGCTCACTGGGGCTGCTGGGTAATTCCGAAGCTCTCTTTCGAGTGTACTCATTAGTAGGCGAGCCAGAAACGGGCGTTTTGGAACGTTCTCGTTCAGAGTCACATGACTGGTTAAGGGGCTCTGAGCGCATGTATCCCGGCCGTCTGCGATGGCTTCCCGCGGCAGCGGTCGGACTCGCACCACCTGTTGAGAACAGATTACTGATTAAACGTCTTAGTCTTGATGATGAACCGTGAAAAGGTGCTTTATAACTGGACATGCAAACTCTCACAATGGCATTTTTGTAAACAAATAATGAGCCATGACAGCTGCCGTCATGCGTTTCAGCAATGAAATCTCCCTGTGATCGGTGTGTCAAATGCAATACAGATGTCGAGAAATGAAAACTGATGGGCACTTTGGGAAATGCACAGTAAAAACAAATTTAAGAGTTTGATAACAGTGTAAAGATACAATTTAAATATGAAAAAATATTTAAAAAATAACACAGTCATTATTAAATATTGCATATTTTCTGTACATTTTACACTTAAAACATTTTTTACATTTAAAAATGTAAAAATGTTTGTACATTTTGCACTCAAAACTATTTTTACAAATTAAAAATGCAGCTTTTGTACATTTTACACTTCTTTTTTTTAACATTTTTCAATGTTTTAATATTTGAAATGGATTGTTTAATTTGACAAAAGAACTCTTTAGGGTTTCTTAAAATAACATTTAATTCTTAATATTTAGTAATACTGTATTTATAATACATTTACTACTTGAGATAGAATACGTGCATTATAATACATTTAATGCATTTTTATGAGCTAACTGAGATATTTTGCTAATAACGCCTGCTTCTCAGATGTTTCTCATGAGAAAAGATCAGAGTAATCTCAGGTGTGTCTCCTCTAGAGTTTCACAAGAGATATCGAC
>JADLZN010011290.1:0-49878 GCA_018155175.1 Sinocyclocheilus anophthalmus
GCGCGGCGCTCCGCCTGTCTTTCTCCGAGGAGGTTGATGTGGTGGGCGTCGATGAGGATTTGCCCCCTCAATCGCCCCAGCATGAGGAGCTTTTAGAGGTGGTAACTCATGCTGTGGCCAAACTAAACATCGTTTTGTTTTGGACCTGCCGCGGAAAGTGGCTTGAGAAAAAAGTAAATGGATGCGCGTTTCCTGCGTGTTACCCCCCCTCTCCGCACCACCTGCCGTTTTTTCCCAACACGCCTCGCACCCGATGGTCTAGTCGTGGGAAGACCCTCTCGGCCCGCCTCTTAATCCCTTCTTCCGATTATTATGCACATGTGGCTGGTAATGACTGAGTGCGGATTACAGACCGTATGCCCGCGGGTAGAAAGGACGCTCTGCGAGCTATCTGTCGCCTGACGTCCAAGCCCCTAAGAACTACTTCAGTGGCTGTTGGGCAAAGGTTACTGGGTAAGCGGTCAGCTGGTGCGTGTCTTCCACCATGGCTGTGTTACGGCTTACCACGCCGACCTGCTTAAAGACTAGACGAGCGTGAGCAGATAAAATAACTAAGATCTTACTTACTCAGAGATGCCCGCTGAAATTTGTCTCTCCGCGCCACTAAAGAAGACCACACTTGCCATCGGCATTCTATGCGCTATGTTCGACGGAGAGGCATTTTGCTTACCTTATCAGACATTAAAGAGAAAGATAAGTCTGCCCTCATGGACGCCCCGCTTGCCCTTCTGGCCTGTTTCGGCAACGTGCATCAATTCCGTCTTCGCTAGGTACCAGGAGACCGTAATCCATTGGCGCTGTGTTCCCGCGGTCCTCCCTCAACCGCTCTCTAGCTCTGTGGGTCTGCTGGGCGGGAGCAAGCCCCCTCCTAGTACATCTCCTCAACAGGAAGGCACAGTTTCGTTGGGCCCTCGAAGTCTAAAGAGTAAGCCGGAATCTTCGTACCGACTTAAGAGAAGAGGTCCCGCCAAGAAGCCCTGTCGCCACTGGCCCAGGGCCTCATGAGGGCAGGCCCTCGGTGTGGAGTGGTTTTTCCCCGCATTACAACGTGGTCCGCTCTCGCCTTAGTAGCCCTCATAGTCGTTCCCTGCTAACACCCTGCCGGTTTACAGGTCACAGCGCTCGCCGCAGCACCACTCCTCAGTCCACCGCCCGAACGTAGCTGTGTCTAAGATGCTCCGCCACCCTCTTACGGAGGTCTCTAGAGCAGCTGTTTCGGTTGTCCCTCCTGCCGGTCCGCCGTTACAGTGGTGCCCCGAACTAGCTCTCTCCTACCCCATAGGTCAGTCTCGAGAGACTGATTCCCTTAGTAGAATTTTTGGCAGCGTAGAAACTACTGCCAAATGTATCTCAGTGGGTCCTGCACACTGTAGAGAGTATGCCTACCTATCCCAGTTTTTGGTTCTCCTCCGGCTCGTTTCAACGGGATTACGCCCACGCTGGTGGGTCCCGAGCAGGCTCTGGTCATTGAACAGAAGTAGTTACTCTTTTGAGGAAGGAGGCCATCGAGGTGGTCCCTCCTTGCGAAGCAGACTCCGGGTTCTACAGCCGGTACTTCATAGTTCCAAAGAAGGATGGGGGGTTGCGTCTCATTTTAGATCTGCGGCTATTTAACCGCTCAGTCATGCGACTGATGTTCAGGATGCTCACTCTCAAACAGGTCGTGTCTCAGATCAGGTCCGAGGACTGGTTAGTCACGATCGATCTGTAATATACGCATACTTCCATGTATCCATCCTTCCCACTCACAGTAAGTTCCTGAGGTTTGCTTTTGGGGGCAAAGCATACCAATATCGAGTTCTTCCCTTTGGCTTGTCACTCTCACCCCGCACTTTCACGCAGTGTGTGGATGCAGCCCTGGCTCCGTTGCGACTCCAGGGTATTCGCATTCTGAACTATATCGACGATTGGTTGATTTTAGCTCAATCAGAGCAGACGGTGGTTCGACATCGAGATGTTGTTCTCGCCCACATGAGAGAACTGGGGTTGAGACTAAATGCCAAGAAAAGTGTGCTTTCTCCATTACAGAGGACCACTTATCTAGGCGTGGTGTGGGATTCGACCACGATGCAGGCACGCATGTCCCCTGCTCGTATCAGGTCGATCCTCGCCGCAGTCGCGAGAGTCAGAGAAGGCAGGTCACTCATTGTCAAGCAGTTTCAGAGACTGCTGGGTATGATGGCAGCTGCGTCCAACGTGATACATTTTGGCCTGCTGTACATGAGGCCCCTACAGTGGTGGCTCAAGACCAGGGGGTTCTCACCGAGGGGAAACCCGCTTCGTATGATCAAGGTCACACGGCGAGGCCTACTTGCCTTGGACATGTGGAGGAAACCTTGGTTCTTGTCTCAGGCCCGGTGCTGGGAGCTCCTTGTCGCCGCATATGCTAGCGACGGATGCATCCCTCACTGGTTGTGGTGCGGTCATGAGTGGCCACCCTGCCCGCGGTCTGTGAAGTGGTCGCCATCTGACATGGCATATAAACTGCCTGGAGATGCTGGCCGTGCTGCATTCACTGAGATTCTTCCTCCCAGACCTGAGAGGTCACCCTGTGTTGGTGCGCACCGACAACACAGCGGTGGTCTCTTACATCAACCACCAGGGAGGTGTGCGCTCACGCCGTTTGTACAAACTATCGTACCAGATCCTTGTGTGGTCCCAGGGCAAACTTCTCTCGCTGAGAGCAGTTCACATTCCTGGGCATCTCAATATGGGAGCAGACATCCTGTCGAGGCAGGGGCCGAGGCCCGGGGAATGGATGCTTCGCCCCGAGGTGGTGAAGCAGATATGGAGAGTTTGCCTCCGGTACGATCTCGTGTCCCCACATGGGCCTGGCATGGTGCGTGAGGCTCTCTGTAGGCCTCCCTTCGAGCCTATTGAGGAGATCTCTGATCGCCACCTCACTATCAAGACTACCTTCCTTCTGGCGATATCTTCTCTCAAGAGAGTTGGGGATCTGCAGGCCCTTTCAGTGGCCCCTTCTTATCTTGACTTTGCGCCCGGTCTGGCCAAAGCATTTCTGTACCCTCGAGCGGGGTATGTTCCTAAGGAACCCTCCTCTACACCACGGCCTGTCATACTCCAGGCCTTCAGTCCTCCTCCCTTCGGGGAACCAGACCAGCAAAAGCTTAACTGTATGTGTCCAGTGCGAGCAGTGCTGCCCTGTGGAGAAGGGCGGACCAACTGCTTGTTTGCTATGGTCCCCCTAAGAGAGGGCTTCCAGCTACAAAACAGACCCTCAGTCGGTGGATAGTAGATGCCATTTCCAATGCTTATGAGTCCTCTGATCTCCCTTCACCTCTAGGGGTCAAGGCTCACTCTACTAGAACTGTGGCAGCCTCCAAGGCCTTCTTGGCAGGTGTCTCAATGCAGGACATCTGCAACGCTGCAGGATGGTCCACGCCTGTAACCTTTGTCAGGTTCTATGGCCTAGATATGCGAGCCACTCCCGGCTCTTCTGTTCTCTCGTCCTAGCTGTTCTCTTCCACACTAGGCAGGGATTTGTAATTCTGGCGGCGTGGGCATACTCTTCATATTCCTGAAGAGGAACGTCTCAGGTTACGCATGTAACCATGGTTCCTCGAGGGAACGACACGCTTACGTCTCTGTGCCCTACTTTTCCGGCATCTCGCCAGTGCTGCTTCACATCCCTAGAAGCTGACACCGGTTTCCCCGCACATGCTTTTATAGATTCCTGGTCATTATGTCACCCACCCGTGACGTCTCGCCCATCTATTGGACTGATTACACACGGGTTCAGAGCCGGTCACGCTGAAGGGCTTTCCCAACGCGTCCTCCTACGCAGCCATCTGGTCCCCGTGAGGAACCATGTTCCATGCGTAACCTAGACGGTTTCTGTAGTAAACTGTCTCTTTTGTATATGTCCTATTTTATATTACTTTCCTAGTATTTTACTTACCATTATTTCCTTCTAACAAAACAATTTCAGAAATGTCATCTTGTACCCTGTCAAGGACAAAGCTAACCAGCAAAACTTGGTATCAAAAGCATCCTAAATGTTACATGTGGTTGCACCATATTGTAGTGAGTAAACATTTTTGGTATTGCTGTTTCAAATATCCTACCATAATCTGTAGTCTGAGCCTGTCAAGGGCTAATGGCAATGGCAGATATGTTACTAGTTAGTTTCAAGGAAAATCATTTTCTTTTTTTGTTTGCCAAATAACCCTGTGTATGTGTCCGCCCCCCTACCCCCCGAAAAAAAGTTCAGGCTCAGGATTTCTTTTTTTATTTAACCCCTGCTTATTCTGCATGATCATATTTGCTATCCCTGAATCCTACCCATACCTAAACTTAACAGCTACCTTACTAATAAGGTACATACAATTGTCGATTTGTATATTTTTATTCCTTAGTTACTTGTTCTATTTTTCTATTTTTTATTATCTGTGTTTTTGTTCTGTCACTGTCATTCTGTTACACTGTGGAGCTTCTGTCATGAAAACAAATTCCTCGTATGTGTAAACATACCTGGTAATAAAAACTCATTCATTCATTCAAAACTCATTCATTCATAAGCAGCAATTTAGGAGTTCATTGGGGCAAAAGTCATAGTTAATAGTGAGAACTGGACCCCAAACTAAAGTGTGATCACAAACACATATTTTTGAGTGTGTATCAGAAGAGTATTTATTTTGGGACATACTACCACTTCATAAAATTATGTCTTCATACAACAGACCTATCTGACACCTGCTGTGAATCATCCAAGAAAGCAACACATGACTTTGGCCATGGACTAGAACTGCCTTTCTGTCAGAGTGAAAGGCAGTGGTCTCAAATTCATTCCCTGGAGGGCCACAGCCCTGCAGAGTGTAGCTCCAGCCAGCTCCAACTCACCTGCTTGGAAGTTTATAGTAATCCTGAAGGCCTTGATGAGCTTGTTCAGGTGTATTTATTTAGTTTTGGAGCTAAACTCTGCAGGATTGTGGCCCTCCGGGAACTAAGTGTGGGATCACTGGTGAAAGGTGTCCCCAGGCCAAGTCCCAGTAAGATACCAGAATTCAGAAAGACAATGGCTAAGAAGCAATCTCCCCAATTCTCCTGAATGGGAGTCAATGGCAGAACAGATGAAAATAACAGGAAAATTATGAAATTTGGTACACTTAAAGTGGTGGTCATGGACAATAATCTGACAAATTTTGGGGTCTCTTATTTCTGTAGGATTACAAACTTATCAAAAGTTGCTCACTTTCATTTAAAATGATGTGGCATTAATTTCCCGTAGTGCCCTTCAAGGGCACGAAAATGGGATTTGTAATTCACAATTTGAAAATACAAGAAACAAACCTGCTGTGGATGCAGTGATGTCCAGTCTGCCTTCAACTGAGTGAAATTCAAACAATACAGTGCAGAGATGGGAAGATATATGTGGCATGCAAAACAAACTAATGCCAATAAGAATCCATAAGAAAATTGCAACAGTAATTGAATCTAAGCATTTAAGACAAAGCTTTTGTCAAGGAACACAATGTCAATTAGAGGAAATGGTTTCTAATGACAGAGACCAAACCTCCTTTTGTCAGGGAGAGTGCAGTTATGATTCTCAAGGGATGTTGAGGAAAAATACTAATGGAGGGAATATTAGAGCCTCTCAGGAAGTCATTAAACCTTGAATTAAATCCTTCAAAGTTTTAAAACAAATGACAACTGTTCACGATGATGCAAACCATTTAATACCTTTGGAAATAACTTGTTCCTCCTTTTTGAATACAAAGAAAGAAAACTTTAGGTTTTTGTTATTAAATGACTGCAAACTGGCTTTAAATGTTAGCTGACATTCAAAGTAGCCTACAGTTTTATGATTAGATAACATAACCATAACTATCAACTGAATGGACAATCATTAAATCTAAAGTTAGGCATCTGTTATTTGGAATACATATACACTGCTCAAAAAAATTAAAGGAACACTTTTTAATCAGCATTTAGGCCCAATCCCAATTCTATTTTCTTCCCCTTCCCCTACCGCTCCGCCTACCCCTTCCCATTGTCCCTTGAAACAGAGTGTCAAGGGGTAGGGGTGAAAATATTCCCCTAAGAATTGGGACACCACTACTATGACGTCACACGTCATCATACGTCGTCTAGCTCCTACAATACACACACCTATACTGGTGAGCATTAGAGCCTTTAATTATCATTCTATATTAATGCGCTGCTTACTGACAACACAACCACACACACCACACACACACACATCAGAGATCGCGCAGCTCACACACACACAGGAGCAAAGAAACTTGTCAACGCTACCCCACGACTTTTATTAATAACAGTTTAAATACTGAATCGCTACATTATATTTTCCAGCAACAAGAGGATAAAATCGCTGTTTTTGAAGTAAACTCACTCTAAAAAGAGAAATGCACAGACGTGCATATACGCAACTTTCATCTCTCTCTCTCGGTCTCTCGCTCTCGACTTGGCAATATTTGAGAAAAGGGTTTAGCTATTTATAATTATTGGGGGGACTAGCCCCCCTCAATGTCTACGGTGGTTATCGCCCTGATCAGACATGAAAAATATTGTGCAGTCTGTAATGATATGACATTAGCAAACTTTAGCGATTTTTTGCAAACATTTCTTTGAGTAACATGACCATAAATATGAACTCACGATTGAAAGTAACAAAATAAATTATTACTTTTCTTTAAAATCTTTATTAATGCCCAAAAATGCTTACATTTATGTCTTTTTGTTCGCTCTGGGAGCCATGTTGCCGCTGAAGCCGGTTTATGCAGAGATAATTCATACCCCTTCGTTTGAAGTGTGGTCCCGAAAAATCTTCGTTTGAAGGGCTGTCTGGCCCTTCCCCTTACCCCTACCCCTCCAACCAAAAGAGAATCGAGACAGGGGAAGGGGAAGGGCTAAAGGGTAGAATTGGGATTGGGCCTAAGTCATCAAGTCATTTAAACTCCTGGAAAAATTGAAGGAACACTTTTTTTATAAGCATTAAGTCATCAAGTCATTTAAATTCCTGGGATATTAATCTGGTCAGTTAAGTAGCAGAGGGGGTTGTTAATCAGTTTCAGCTGCTTTGGTATTAATGAAATTAACAACAGGTGCACTAGATGGGCAACAATGAGACGGCCCCAAAACAGGAATGTTATCATCAATATGTGTCATTGCCAGAAGGTTTGCTGTGTCTCCCAGCACAGTCTCATGAGAATGGAGGAGATTCCAGGAGACAGGCAGTTACTCTAGGAGAGCTGGACAGGGCCGTAGAAGGTCCTTAACCTATCAAGAGGACCGGTATCTGCTCCTTTGTGCAAGGAGGAGCAGGATAAGCACTGCCAGAGCCCTATAAAATGACCTCCAGCAGGCCACTGGTGTGAATGTCACTGACCAAACAATCAGAAACAGACTTCATGAGGGTGATGTCCTCTAGTGGGCCCTGTCCTCACTGCCCAGCACCGTGGAGCTCGATTGGCATTTGCCATTGAACACCAGAATTGGCAGGCCCGCCACTGGCGCCCTGTGCTTTTCACAGATGAGAGCAGGTTCACCCTGAGCACATGGGACAGACGTGAAGCCGTGGAGAAAGTTATGCTGCCTGTAACATTGTTCAGCATGACCGGTTTGGTGGTGGGTCAGTGATGGTCTAGGGAGGCATATCCATGGAGGGACGCACAGACCTCTACAGGCTAGACAATGGCACCCTGACTGTCATTAGGTATCGGGATGAAATCCGTGGACCCATTGTCAGACCCTACATTGCTGCAGTGGATCCTGGGTTCCTCCTGGTGCACGGCAATGCTCGGCCTCATGTGGCAACAGTATTCAGGCAGTTCCTGGAGGATTAAGTAATTAATACAATTGATGCCATGCTTACCTGACCTAAATCCAATAGAACACCTCATTATGTTTCGGTCCATCCGATGCCGGCAGGTTGCACCTCAAACTGTTCAGGAGCTCAGTGATGCCCTGGTCCAGATCTGGGAGGAAATAACCCAGGACACTATCCGTCATTTCATTAGGAGCATACCCCGACATGTCAGGCATGCATGCAAGCACGTGGGGGCCATACAAACTACTGTGCACTACTGTGCAATGAAATTTCAGCAAAATGAACTAGCCTGCAGCATAATTTTTTCACTTTGATTTTTGGGGTGTCTTTGAATTCTTCATCATCTTCTTCTTCTTATTATTATTATTTTCATTTCCATCAAACGATGTGGCATCCTTTCGTTCCTTACACATTACCCAGTCCATATCAGTATAGATATCCAGCATAATATTTTTCCCCATTGAGATCTGATGTGTTTTCAAAGTGTCCCTTTAATTTTTTTGAGCAGTGTTTTTTATATATATCTATATATATAATATATATCTTCTATAATATATGTATATGTATATATATATATAGAGAGAGAGAGAGAGAGAAGAGAGATACACCATATGGATATTGTCAGACTTATGAGTATGAAAATCATCTGAATTTCTGGATTATTATATATTTTGTCACTCTGAAATTCTTTGCATTCTTGATCTTTTGTGTCTTTGTATTGTATTTAGTCTCAGCCTCAGACGTCACACCCACAGACCGTTGGCTAAACGTCTGATGCATATGGCACACTAAAGTGGAAACACTTCAGGAGTTTCGAGGTCGTCATCGGATTGGTTAGGTTATACAGGATTTATGGTAGACGTGTGTGTCACGTTCTTTAACGTTCCACCTGGAAACAAAAATGCAGTGGCGCCAACCCCCTCACCAAAGAAGAAAGCCGTCGTGTTTACAACTGTGCCGACGAGCGCTTATCAGGATCAACTAAAAGCTGGATTTTCAAAAGTATGTGAAAAAGTTCATGGCATAAAATCTTTAAAATATGTCTGAGGGTTTTACACACCGGTCTGTTATTATGGCTATTTATATCAAATGAATTAAATTATGGTAACAACATCCATTTTCCCAGGACCCGTCCTGGCCAGGATTTCTATATTGCCTAAATATCTAGGTTTTGGCTTTGTTTGCTTGTGCAGACCGATCGGTTTATGACATCAAAATACCATACAGATGTTTCCTTATGCTTTCAAAATGCTCTCGTGGTATTTTGATGTCATACACTGATCGGTTTGCACACGCAAACAAAGCCAAAACCTAGATATTTTAGGCATTATAGAAATCCTGGCCAGGACGCATCCTGGGAAAATGGCACGTATGGTCACCCTAGTTAAATGGCATTTCCACGCCCCTAAACATGACGTGGCACAAAACAAAACGTGATTGGTTGCTTTACCTGTCAGTCATATGGCCTCTTGGGCGGGCCTTGGCCGAAGGCTTGTGTACATAAATCCGCATTGTTTCTATCCACTTGAATCTTTCATTCAAAATAAATAAAAATTCTAAGCTTTAATTAAAGGGGACATACCACACTCAGTTTCTGCCAATCTCATGTTAATCTGGAGTACCTATAGAGTAGTAAGGGCTGGGTAAAATCGAGTTTGATACTTTTTAGGCACCGACCGGATTGCCTCGATACCATCGAGTATCGAAAAATGTCTTGTCGTTCGGTACCAAATTTCGATACCTAAGGGGTTAATCTCATCAGCGTCAGTGAGCCAATAAGCCTGCAGCACTAGCCGGCGTGTTCGACCTAGATTCTCCTCAGAGCGATTCGAAAGCGCATGAGCCGTCCTGCTCTCTTTAGCGCCGTGGTACTGTATACCACAATATCAGTAGCGCGGGAGCTGCTTGGATTTTCGATCATATGCAGATGTCTGTTCATACTAACGTTACACGACTGAAAGCGCGTGTTATGTGACCATTCATGCAAACTGTAGCATCATGCTACATAAGACAATAAATAAGATTTATATTCCGCTTTTACTCAAAACTCACTTTAAACCACCATCGAGTGTTTGTAATAACTTCCGATTGCCGTCTAACAGGGCCGGATTTACGCATTGCTCAAGACATTGAGTAAATAAATATAACAAAAAATAGGGTAAAAAATGACAAGCTATTTCCATGTATTCCACCTTTTTTATGTAGGCTACGCAAATCACGCTTTCTTTCTCACAGATGCACACACAGTGCAGACACACGGCAACGCGAATAGAAACTTCTTGTCAGTGCTGCACCGCGAATTTATCAGTAAAATAGTTTCGCAGCTGAAAAGCTACATGACATTTCTCAGTAGCGAGGTTCATGAAGGAGTTTAACTTAAAGATTCGCTATTAGTAGAAGCTGCTGAACGCTGCTGAGAGACGCAAAGACGCTAGTATTCACACGCGCTTAATCTCTCTCTCCCTCTCTCTCTAATAACCACATTAGACTGCATTAATAAATGCATTAGCCTGCATATCAATGACTCAAGCCTCTGTTACTAGCTCTAAAATTACGTTTTGGAATTAGCAACGAAGGTTTGGGATGAGGTGCGTAAAAAATTAGTTCAACACACACGAGATTTCAGGACGTAAACATGACAAATGTCTTGAAATAAATCATCTTAACAATGTATTTGATGTGTGGTTGTGACTCCAGGCCGTTTAAAATTATTAGAGAAATAATGCACTTCCGGTGGTGGTTATGTGGCCACGACTATATGGTATGGTCTTTCTTAGTTCTCAAACAAATTAAGAACTATTCGACTTTTATTGACTGAACGCAAGCGCTTATTCCGATAGAAAACACTGTATCGGTTTCCACTGATTAAGAAATATTTTTGTTTGCTTGGGTGGTAATATTAGGTCTATTATATTAATAGGGAAGGGGGCCCAAAATGTGTTTTTTCTACGTCATGAAAATAGGTAAATCCGACCGGACCTGCCATCTAATGTGTGTTTTGGCCATGTAATGTTGCTGAAATTAAATGTGTTATTACCTCTGAGTCAGAGCAGTGATCACGGAAGAGAGAACACAAGCAGACAGCACTAGAAACTGCTAATGCTCATCAGTAAATCAGTAGAAAATAAATAGAAATCATGATTCTGTCTAAGCTATGCGTTTTTAAAACGGACACTAACTAGTGTAAATGTAGCTAACAGATGTGTAAACTGAAGACTATTTGAGCTTTATTAAAACTATTTTGCACTGATTTATTGTGTTGGTTACATTTTGTTCCTTTGTGCAGTGGCTCAGGAGATTAGTCTTTGAGTTTGTATAAACATCAACAAGCTGAAAAATAAAACCAAAGTTTTATTTTTAGATACTGTAATCTTGTTAAAATCGATTTACTAAAAGTGGTATCGAAAAAAAGTCTCGTTCAGGAACCGGTATCGAAGTCAAGTTATCGGTATTGGTATCGAAAAAATTTAGAACGATACCCAGCCCTATATAGAGTATTACTGCAATCGTCATATCTCCCCAACCGTCTTTAGTTTTATCAGATTTATAAAAGAAAGATACAGCTTTACGGTTCTCTCTGGAAAAAGCCGAGCTCCTGGAGGCGTGCCGTTGGTGGAGCTAAAGAGTGACGAGCACTTGATCTCTGATTGCCAACAAAATACAGACATTTGATGCCGTTTGATTTACCATCTGCAGTTCTGAATCATGACTGGGATCTTTTATAGCTGGGACCGCTCCAGCTTTCAGTATCAAACGATGTGCAAAAATCCAGCGTCGAACTGGGCCTTGTTTATAAAACGTTTGTCAACAAACACACTTGTGAAACTCCGTTGCTGCCCCGGAAAACAAACTGCATCCACTGTTTACATAACACTGGGTTCTTTGGGAAGCTGAACAAAGTTATCTTTCCCTTACAACCAAAAACACACTTCTTTGGAAACATTCTTCCCGACTCCCGAGCGAGTCCCGTGCAGCAGTGCTGCCGGATGAAGCGCATTGATGGGCGCAATCTCGCTCTTGCTCTAGCTCTCACTCTGGTCGATGCGTGCACGGGCGCGCTCTTCCAGGAGAAATGCCCATATAAGGAGTTCCACCCTCACTTACATCATGAAGAGACATGACGTTTTCATGATCGAAAAAAAACTCTCAGAAACTTGTACGAAGCCAGAAGTAAGATCTTTGGCACAGAAATGCTCCGTCATATGTCCAAATTGTTTTTTGAAACTTGTGAGGAGGAGAGTTTGAGTGGCCAAAAGACTCTCCAGGGATCACAGCTGGAGAATTGCAGAAAATAGTTGATTCGTGTTCAGAAACTACAAAAAAAAAAAAAAAAAAAACTACTGTTTTGGGAGGGTTTCAAGAAAAAAAAAAGAAAAGAAAATGCTCTCATCCAAAAACAAACTCCAGTATATTTATTTGCTAGACACGACTGGAACTTCAAACGGGACTAGCTTCTATGGTCAGATGTAACTAAAAAAAAATAGCTTTTTAGCAACAAACACTCAAGACGGGTTTAGTGCAAACAGGGATAAAAATTACCCCATGGTTGTACAATGAATTATACTGCTGGATCTTTAATGTTGTGGGCCAATTTTTCTGCCAGAGATCCTGGATATCTTGTTATATCTTGGCATAATGGATTCTATAAAATACCAATGGATAAAAATTAAAAACTGACTAGAATTTTCCCTGCTAGAATCTTATACTGGTGCCCTGGTGGACTCCAACAGACATTTTTTGATACCACAAACAAACATCAAAATCAAAACAAAAATGGGTCACTGAGAACAAAACCAAGCTTCTGCCCTGGCCAACCCAGTTCCCTTTCAGTCAGTCATGTTCAACGTTACGTCAGTGACTGACTAATGTGGGGTCCGGTCCCAGAGATGAACGGTGTGTTTTTGATGGCGTTACTCAGCTCATCACCTGTGGGTCGCGCTGGACCTCTCCTGGGCGCTTCGACAATTTATTTCCTAAAAGAGCAAATCTAAAAGCTCCACGAGTGACGCGTTGTCTTTTTAAAGATGGCCTTCCACTCATGTGTTTCTGGATGTGTATGCTTCTTGGCTCCGTCTGATGGTCACGATCACTGCATCTCGTGCCTGGGCTCTGAGCACGCTGAGGCAGCGCTCGTGGATGACTCATGTTCTCGTTGTGGGAACATGACCATCGGGATGTTGCGATCGAGGCTCCTCGTAATCAAACGAGGGGGAGTCCCCCTCCCCATGCCCCGTTCTAGTTCCTCTGTCTCTCAGCAGCGGAGGACTACTTCGGCGTGTGGCCAGGGCGATCTGTGAGGGCTTCCCCGTTGAGTGCGTCTCCGCGGGCCCCTCACTCCTGTAGCACATCACACCCTCTGGTGTTCCGTGATGAGGAGGCTGAGTCCCCAGGGAAAGTGGGGCCCAGCGTTTCATTCAGAACACCGGCAGACGACAGGATGTCGATCACTGCATCGGGGTCGAGCTAGGCTCTGGAGATGAAGACTCGGCTGCCAACGGACCTTGTCCTGCAGGCAACGAAAGTCACTGCGCGGTCCCTGGATCAGACGATGTCCACCCTGGTGGTCCAGGAATACCACCTTTGGCTTTACTTGGCAGATATGAGGGAGTACAACAAGCACCGCTTCCTGGATTCCCCGATCTCGCAGGCTGTCCTCTTCGGTGATGAGGTGGAGAGCTTCGCCCAGCAGTTCTCCGACCGCACAGAAGCAGATGGAGGCAATTAAGCACATCCTGCCCCAGCGGCCCGCTGCTGTCAACCACCCGCCGCCGGCTGCGGCTCCTCCACCCGCTCGTCATCGAGGGCACACTCCCGCTGCCTCCACCTCCGCTCCAGCTCGGCCTCAGCAGCAGCCGGCCGCAGTGTGGAGCTTGCCGCAGGAAAGCGGTCTGCCAGGCCCGTTAAGCGCCAGAGCAAGCGGCATTCCTGAGACGGGCGACCCGGAGACTCTGGATCCTGCTCTTCAGGAGATTGTGACCACACCACTCCTTCCCACGGAGGAGGGCCGGTGGAGAATCTTTTGTTCCCGTTTTTTTCTGTTCTGCCACTGGCTCCCCAGCCAGTTGAACCCAAACATTTAACAAAAGAGCAGTTTCCGGTTTCTCCGGGTCTCAAGAGGGCGAGGATAGCAGTGTGCGAGTCTCAGCCTCAACACTCCCGTCCCCCTCTCCTTTTGCCAGAGGGCAGCAGGGCCTGGTTTGAGGAAAATCGGGAGTATTTTGAGGGCCTTGCCTTCTCACGCGCCCCCTGCCCAACCATGGAGCCAGGTAAGTGTTACACCGCACACTCAGATCCTACTCCGGGACGCTGTGCCTTCCGGGTCGGGTCCCTTTGCTCCACCTCACTGCCCCACTGTGGGTAAAAAAAAAACGTTTCGTTGATCTCCCCTGGTCCTGCTTGTTCGGTCGCTGGGGGCCTGGCTAGCGCTCCCCAGATTGTCTCGCTGGCTCACGAGAACCATCAGACTGGGATATGCGATTCAGCTCGCCCGGCGTCTTCCCAAGTTCAGGGGCATTTGGTTCACCTCTGTGCCGAACAAGGATGCTCCTGTCTTGTGAGCGGAAATCGCAGTACTGCTGGCGAAGAACGTGGTAGAGCTGGCCGCAAGCTATAGAAATCGGGGTTTTACAGCCCCTACTTCATTGTACCCAAGAAAGGCGGTAGGTTACGACCAATCCTGGACCTGCACGTTCTGCCCAAACCCGCCCCATGCTCCCATTCAGGAGTACTAGAAACGTATTTTTCGATTTTTTTCGTTCATAATTCCGCTGCATTGGTTTGCAGCGATCGATCTGAAGGACGCGTACTTTCATGTTTCGATTCTCCCTCGACACAGGCCGTTTCTCCGCTTCGCGTTCGAGGGGCAAGCATATCAGTACAAGGTTCTCCCCTTCGGGCTATCCCTGTCGCCACGTGTCTTCACCAAGGTCGTGGAGGCAACCCTCGTTCCATTGAGGGAAGCAGGCATCCGCGTTCTCAACTACCTCGACGACTGACTCATACTGGCCCAGTCCCGAGCGCAGTTTGTGCGAACACAGGGATATGGTGCTCAATCACCTCAGCCGATTGGGGCTTCAGGTCAACTGGGAAAAGAGCAAAATTCTCCCCGTTGCAGAGGATCGCTTTTCTCGTATTGAGTTGTACTCAGTCATCTACGTGCACTCTCAGAGCACACTAAAAGAGCGCTAAAAAGCAGCGTCAAAATGCGGTGGCAAAAAGGCAAGGAAAAACCTAAAAGCCGCATAATTTGATGGTGTCCTGAGTATTTAAACTGGGCTTTTGGGCACATCCCAAATCTTAACTTGACCAATTAGACAATGTCTTAGCTCGGGGTGTTGTATGTTTCTCCTCCAATACATAAATCAACATGTCATCTCATCAGTCACATGGTTCCGAATTTTCCCACTCTTGCAGAGTATAATTTTGGACATGATTTCTATAAGAAGAATATGATACATTTGACAACGTAGTGATTAGAATAAACGTTTCAAGCAAGAAGATTCAAACACACATACTAAACATGAATATGAATCCTTAAGCTATTCAATAGTTATTAAAAAGACATATGCAATAAGTGATTAGAACATGATAGTCCAATGTGTGGGTTACATACATGATATGAAGTTAAGCAATGGACGGTTTTTCATTTTATATCTTTTTTTGAGTTCATTTTGGTGCATCTACATCTGTAAAAGACAGTTTCGGTGCCGTTCTGTGAACATAAGGACATGGTCTGTGAAGACCAGAGGTTAAAAGGTCCCATAAGGGGGGCATGATAAATAAAAAGTCCACACGCACAACATAATCACTGAATATAGGAAAAAACATAGAAGGGATAATGTTTAAAACGTCGTCGAGTGGTATTGGGCTTTATCAACCCTTGCACTTACATTAAATGGAGTTGGTTTTTGACAGCGAATGACAGAGATCTGTTTTGGTCCTGTCTAAGAACGGCTGTATCTGAGGCCGCACGTGCATCGCATTAAACACTTTCATCAACTTACAGGTTATAACTTTTATTGTAGCTATATGTGTGCTATAGTTTTTCTTGTTGTCTAATACACTTGGCCAAAATATCATGAAACAATGAAGCGCTATATGCCCCAGGTTATTTAAGTAATATGGCTACAACTAGACTTCAAAAGTAGACTCTTCTCCTCTCCTTCAAGCAAACAAAAACATTGAACTTTATAGACAGTGTTTGAATAAACAAAACGCTGTACTTTTTCAAACATCAGTTATTCCCGTACATGGCTACAAGCGGAGATCTGTCTCCAGGCTGTGCGTGGCGTGTCAATCTGATTGGAGGCGGGGTGAAGTTATGAGTTTTCGCTGACAGTTTGAGAATGGCATTACAAGCTTTAGTGACAAGCTCTTTTAAATGCTTTTCATTGGATAAATATTTGTAAAACCCTCAAACAGACATAAGGAAGACCAGTAGCATTTATTTAAAATAATAATAACGAATTATAATAGAGATATGAAGTTTGGATAATTTTCCACGGCACACCTGACTGGGATAGGGTATGGCAACTGCCATACGGAAACGCCGCCCCTGCTTCAGACTGGCTGGAGCTAGGATCTGATTTACGAGCATCCTGTTGTCTTGGGCCTTTCTGTGGAATTCGGCTCCTCTTGTTTCAACCATGTTCTTGATCGAATCTTAAATTGTCTGATTCGCTCTGATACCCTACAACCACAAAACCTCCATTGCCCCCATCGTCTACTTCAGTCTTCAGTCCTTGTGGAGCTACATTCTGTTTCCAGGTAAAACCATGTTATCTCGTGTGAATTGTCTCATTCATATTGTCATTGTGTTACTGTGGATTATTAATCAGTAAAATACAACACTTATTAACTATTGTGCTTGATTATAAGGAGTGAGAATATTTGTAAGGAAAGTAAAATGTAATTGGTTTGGATGTTTTAGTTTAGGTCCAGAACCACTCTTAATTTTAAAAGTTGTCATCTTGATTTAGATGATTGATCAGTTCATAAATATCATCTACTAATGAGACATTTTATTCCAGGTTGGATCACATCATCTCATGTCTTCTTGTTGTTAGTTATCTTTGTATATCAGTCTCTGGTATCAGTGTGATTGTTTGTAGATTTTATGAGTAAATGCAATAGGAATATCAAACTTTTTTGTGTGTAGGTGAAGTGTGTACCACCAGCTTACCTCTCACTAATGTATATTTGCTTTTCCAGAAGTACACAGAAGTACTTGCAAGACAGAAAAAGAATGGTATTCGAGTTTTAGGTAAGTTTACGTTTTAGGCCTTGTTTCTGTGAGCAGTTTTGCTGTTGTCATGACACTCAGCACACTCCTTTTTTTCCTGTAGATTATGCATGAGAATCAACACATAATGCGAAACCTTCCTGGCAGTGTATAGATGGCTATATTTTGTTAATTTGATGCATTAAATAATCACAATTCAGTATTGTGAGAAGGAAGACCAATCAGAAACATCATTGTATGTGAGTTTTTGAATGGGAAGTATTCTCTCAGTGTAGGCCAATCAGATATTTTTAAATTTTAAGTCAACATGAAACAGAAGCTGCAACCAACTTTACTACCATATTGTAACAGCTTACAAGGCAAAAAAGACAAAAACGGATTTTATCCATCAGTGGCTAAATAGATTGTAAAATGTAAGCGGTGCATATGAATAAAGGCAGATCTGAATGTGATTGAAACAATTACAAAATGAACAGATGAATCATTCACAATGAGATTAGTAACATACATTAAACCCTGAACTTGTAAACACACACCTATTATCAAACTCTGAAAGTACTCACCTCATATTCTGAAGTGTAGTTTCAATGGAGGGACTGAAATTTTTCAGGTTTCATTAAAAACATTAGAATTTTTGTGTTTCGAAGATGAATACAAATCTCATGGGTATGGATTGACATGAGGTTGAGTATTTTTTTCCCTTTTAAGGTTACCCTGAAAAGTTCTTGAAATGCACAACTTCCTATTGCATCTCCTGGACCTGAACCCATATGCTGACTGTTTACTGCACTTGTTCGTAAGAGCTGATAAAATGAAGTCTGTTTACTGCTGTTGTAGAACAGACAGACATTAGAATTCAGCATGATACTCGATCCATTCAAACAATCAGAATCATTATAATTGTGTGCAAGTTTGTCCTTTGCACTTACTCCCGATTTTTCTCAACATGCAGACAGAGGATCTGGCAGTCAATAAATGTGAAAACGTAACTGGCGTAACTTATTTGAAAAAGTAACAGATTTTTTTTTTTTTGTAAATTAAAATGTAATCACGTCACTTGTAACATGTTACCTCCAACACTGAAGGCATAAATATTGTTCTTACATGATTAGAAATAATATTAGGTTTACATTGTTAAAGATGAATCAATATCTCTAACCCACACACACATTCTATAATGGCTTTTTCTGCCATTAAAGCACTTTAAAACACTTCAAGAGTCCATAAAAAAAAATTACTCCTTACTATGCAAAAAGCACACTTACCACAAACAATATGAGTTAAGGCTAATAACCATAAGATGCCTTTGGTTTGCTTGCTGTGGGAGTAATGACAAACATATTAAAGCGTGTTTGATGAAGCTTTAAAAAGAACTGCACAATGATGACGAGATTATAATAACATATGTATTATATAAACAAAAAAAATAAATAAATTGGCACAAGTTAGAAACACAAATCACTATGAAAGCTCTTTTAAGATAGTTCACCCAAAAATTACCCCATGATTTACTCACCCGTAACACATCCTAGGTGTATATGACTTTCCTCTTTCAGAAGAATACAATTATAACAAACGGTGTTTTTTGTAATTGCGTTATTACAAAAAAAAAAAAAAAAGCAGCAGCATCGGTCTTCTAAGCTTTATAATGGCAGGTTGACGGGTCGTTAGAGTTTGAAGTCAAGATAATGGGATCATCATCATAAAAAGTTCTGTATTTCAGGCTCCGGGGGTTATAAAGTGCCTTCTGAGCCAACGCATGCATTTGGGTAAGGAAAAAATTCCATTTTAAACTTATAAACACAATCTCTCGTTCACTAACTGCATACAAGTGGTTGACGAGAGAGTGGCGTCCAAGCGGAGGATGTAGGCCAGGGTTCATTCCAATTAGTTTTGCAGATGTGCCGCATTCTGCCAACCCCAGCCAAGGGCCACGCACCTGATTTAACTAGATATCTTATATTATATATATTATATATATTTATTAACACACACACACACCCACACACAACACATTCTCACTAGGAAAGTGAGCACCCCTCAATGTTTGTAAAGATTTAGGATATCGTTTATGTGACAACACTGAAGAAATTACACTTTGCTACAATGTTAAGTAGTGAGTGTACAGCTTGTATAAAAGTGTAAATTGCTGTCCCCTCAAAATAACTCAACATACAGCCATTAATGTCTAAACCGCTGGACATAAAAGTGAGTACACCCCTGAGTGAAAATTTTCAAATTGGGCCCAATTAGCCATTTCTCTCATGTGACTCATTAGTGTTACAAGGACTCAGGTGTGAATGGGGAGCAAGTGTGTTAAATTTGGTGTTATCACTCTCACTCTCATACTGGTCACTAGGATCCTCTCTGAGGATCTGAAAAAAATAATAGTTGCTCCACATAAAGATGGCGTAGGCTTTAAGGAAGTTACAAGACCCTGAAAATGAGCGCAGGTATGTGGCCAAGACAATACCGCGTAAAGAGGCAGGTTCAATAGAACAGGCCAGTTGAGTGCACGTGATCAGCATATTCACAGAGGGAGGTTGGGAAAAGACGTTGAGTGAGCCAGCATGGCCTGAAGAAGTTGAGTGGGTTGGGGGGTCAGCCTGTCAGTGCTCAGGCCATACGCCGCACACTGCATCAAATTTGTCTGCATGGCTGTTGTCCCAGAAGGAAGCCTATTCTAAAGATGATGCACAAGAAAGCCAACAAACAGTGTGCTGAAGACAAGCAGACTAAGGACAAGGATTACTGGAACCATGTCCTGTGGTATGATGAGACCAAGATAAACTTATTTTTTTCAGATGGTGTCAAGCGTGTGTGGCAGCAACCAGGTGAGGAGTACAAAGACAAGTGTGTCTTTCCTACAGTCAAGCATGGTGGTGGGAGACTCATGGTCTTTCATACAGTAAGCTGGTGGTGGGAGCTACAGTTCATTGAGGGCACCATGAATGCCAACATGTACTGTGACATACTGAAGCGGAGCATGATCCCCTCCCATCGGAGACTGGGCCGCAGGCAGTATTCCAACACGATAACGACCCCAAAACACCTCCAAGACGACCACTGCCTTGCTAAAGAAGCGAGGTAAAGGGATGGATTGGCCAAGCAGGTCTCCAGACCTAAACCCTATTGAGCACCTGTGGGGCATCATCAAGCAGAAGGTGGAGAAGCGCCATGTGTCTAACATCCAGCAGCTCCGTGATGTCGTCATGGAGGAGTGAAAGAGGACTCCAGTGGCAACTTGTGAAGCTCTGGTGAACTCCATGCCCAGGAGGCGTTAAGGCAGTGCTAGAAAAAAAAAAAAAAAAAAATGGGGGTGGCCAAACAAAATATTGACAATTTGGGCCCAATTTGGACATTTTCCACTTAGGGGTGTACTCACTTTTGTGACCAGCAGTTCAGACATTAATGGCTGTGTGCTGAGTTATTTTGAGGGGACAGCAAATTTACACTGTTATCCAAGCTGTACACTCACTACTTTACATTGTTGCAAAGTGTAATTTCTTCAGTGTTGTAACATGAAAATATATAATAAAATATTTTCAAAAATGTGAGGGTGTACTCACTTCTGTGAGATACAGTATGTATATTATATATATATATAATCTATTTAAATATATCTTATATATAAAATTGTTATTATTAAGTATTATATTATTGTGCTTTGGTTAAACATAAGCACAAGAGAATTTTCTGTTTTTTTCCCCAGTAGTCTGTTTTATTCAAACAATTATGAAAATTTTTGCATTTAGATATAGAAGAACTTTGCCTGTTGAATATTAACAACAAATGAGCAAATCAACTGTTCCTGCTCATTCTCAGACTGGATCTCTTCTCTCCACTTTCCCTGATTGCAGATTCAATTATTAGATTTGTCGGTATTTATATTTTTATGCTTAGATTTTTTTTGGGGGGATCAAACTGTAACATCGTGTGTCCCAAACAGACACGACACGATAAAAAGTATCTTTTCCATGTAGTTTTTGTCCTAACCACCTGCGACCGCGACACGTGACAATAAGCGACATGGGATTCTATTTTAGGAATGGTTTTTATATTCTGCGAAGTCGCGGCAGGAACAACATACAAAATATAACAGTGATAATCTCAGGTAATGATTATGTGCTTTATTCAATGTTAAAAGGGTCTAATGTGAGTTTGAATATTATGTTGCGTTATCTTTATAGCCATAGTGAAAGCAACAATAGATATTTAACCTCAGATC
Source organism: Sinocyclocheilus anophthalmus (assembly GCA_018155175.1). Classification (NCBI taxonomy): domain Eukaryota; kingdom Metazoa; phylum Chordata; class Actinopteri; order Cypriniformes; family Cyprinidae; genus Sinocyclocheilus; species Sinocyclocheilus anophthalmus. Next base: position 21,280 of record JADLZN010011290.1, read on the forward strand.
TTGAAATAAATTAAAGCAAACTTGTACTCCGATCTTGAAATAAATTAAAGCAAACTGTACGTTAAAATGTGAACCACGGAACCAAACACGGGTATTCCATAAAAGATACAGACACTCACTCAGTCCAAAACTGTTCAGTCCCTTCACATTTTAATAACTATTCGTGTCACTGTTCTTGTAGACACACTTGCATGTTTTGCTGTACATCTATCTTCACGGGACTTGCAAATCATTTGAAAGTGTTCTGTCAGGACAGTCTAAATAGAACGATGTCAGAAAAATTTACGGCGGGATTTGGTCGTCTGCGCGCATCCCGACAGCATCACCGATTGTTTCAGGAGTTCTAGGCTACGTATCATTTCGTCGGTGCCGCTCTTTTTTTTCTGTTGGTTTGCGTCCGGTGTAGACACGATGTAAGCTAAAGTAGCTCTCTGATGCTGCATTTGAATTTTCATGCCACATTATTTTAAATCAGCACGGGCAAAACTTTTTTCACTCATGGGCAAGATGTGACCCGCGGGCTGCCTATTGAGGAACCCTGGCCTAGGCGTGTGTAAGGCCCCCGGTTGAGAAGTTGAAGAAGCAATGAAGCGAGAGGCGAGAGCAAAACAGAAAACACCAAAAGGATTATGACTTTTTCAAAACTTGGTTCATGAGTCTAGCAAAAGCATGATTTCATTGACTTAAGAAGGGCCTTTATTAACCACCCCAGAGCCACGTGAAGCTACTTTTTTATGATGGATGGATGCACTTTTTTTGGACTTCAAAATCTCAACACCCATTCACTGCCATTATAAAGCTTGGAAGAGCCAGGGCATTTTTTAATATAACACAGTATTTGTCTGAAAGAAGAAATTCATATACACATAGGATGGCTTGAGGGTGAGTAAATCAGGGGGTCATATTATTTTGAGTGGGAATATCCTTTAATGCCAGACTGAGATAAGGAAGAATCACACATTTTAGGGATGTAACGATTAACCGCAAGCCGGTTGAAAATCGATTTAAAAATGTGACGATTCAAATCGGTTGAGATACTAAACAAATCGCACGCATCGGGGGTAGCGAGTATGAAGTAGTGAGGGGAACTTACTGTCTTTAGAATAGTTTAGATGGTATTTTTTATTTTCATCTTGCCTATTAAAAATGCATATTAAAGTTCATAAGAGCAGCGCTGCTTTGATTACAGCGGAAACCAAGGAAACGCTTTAAGCGCCACCTGCTGGCAGCGAGTGAATGCGTCTCATTCAGCTCGTCTGCTGTTTCATTCAGATATGTTTTATGTAGTATAGTTTCACAGAACTAAAGTCAGACCATTCTGTTTTTTGTTTCAAATTTCGAAATTATACAATGTAAGTTAGATTAAAAACTGCTCATGTTGCATGTATGCAGCATCTTTGTTTGGATCATGATTAAAATGCAGTGGTTGCCTCTAATTTTAAATGGAAAGAGCACAGACAAAAAGCCTTAGTTTTATATGAAGATATTTATTTATTTGTGTTAAGTATTTGATTGGGGCTTGTTAAAATTTCAATTTAGTTTGGTTTCATTTACATTAAAATTGTTATTACCAGACAATGTTATCCAAAGAGCTTACAGATGAGGACAAACAAGCAATCAAAACCAACAAAAAAGGCAATGACATGCAAATGCTATATTAGGTATTATTATAGTGGTATATTTCAATTTGACAAAGAAATGTGCAGCATTTTTGTCCAAGCAATAATAAAAGGACACCTTTCCATTTATAATTTGTCTTGAATCTAATTTTGTTTAAAAAAAATTGTGAATCGAATCGTAAAATCAAAATCGTGAGTCGAATCGAATTGTGGGTTGAGTGAATCGTTACATCCCTACACATTTGAGATAAAAGTCTAACATGAATAATTAGATATGTACATTTGAAATGTAAAATTAGAATTACTATTCTAATTTCTTTGCGAAAGAGGTGGTAATAATAACAAATAAAAATTTACAGGTTTAGGTTTTTTCCTTTGATAACAGTGACATATCTCCTTCATGATGCTTAATTATATGTGATCTTGCCTGATTCCACTGAACAAACATCTTTCCACATTTATTGCACCCAAATGGTTTTTCACCTGTGTGAATTCTTAAATGTTCTGCGAGATGCCAGCTCTTAAGGAACCTTCTGCCACAAAATATACACGGGTAGTTTCGATCACCTTGGTGCAAAAGCATGTGGTTTTGCATGCTCTTTTGACGTCTGAATGGCCGGTCACATATCTTGCAATGAAAAGGAAATTTTCCAGGGCCCTGAGCAGGGATACTTAATCTAGTAGATTGCTGCGAGTTTGCATTCAAATGTACACTGTCCGGCTGCACAGTTATTTCCACGTGGGAGCGCCGTGCGTCATGGTCTTCGGGCGATTCTTTGATCGTCTTTTGTAGGGATACGCAAGTGCCACAAATGTGACCCTGGACCCAAAACCAGTCATAAGGGTAAAAACTTTTTTTAACTGAGATTTTACATCATCATAAATAAGCTTTCCATGATGTCTAGTTTGTTAGGATAGGACCATATGATATTAAACTATTTGGAAATCTGGAATTGAGGGTGACAAAAAAAGTTAATATTGAGAAAATTTCACATATAAAGTTGTCCAAATAAGTTCTAGAAGCATATCCCAATCAAAAAATTATGTTTGATTATTTACGAGGGAAAATGTACTAAAATATCTTCATGGAAACAGTGATCTTTACCCTTAATATCCTCAAAGATTGAAATAACGAAAAACGATCATTTGACCCATACAATGATTTTGGCTGTTGCTACAAATATACCCGTGTTACTTATGACTGGTTTTATGGTCCAGGGTCACAAATGGATTAGATTAGATTTAAAAACAAATGTTGATAGGGTTACTCCATAAGGCATATAACGGCAATATCTGGACTAAAGCCCCAAATTAAGATACCATTTTTTTCACTTTATAAATATCTCATTGACTCAAATATTGAGATTATTTTTCTTTTACACCAAAAGCAATCACATTGCTTCATGAAACTACTGGAGTCACATGGATTACTAACTTTTTGGAGCATGAAAGTTTCAAATGGATCAGGTTTTATGGATAAATAAATGATTAGTGTGGTAATTACCTGTGTGGAGTCTTTCGTGGTCTTTCAAGTGGAGCTTCGATTTAAAATGACTCCCACATGAGCCACAGCAGAAACGCGCCATGTTCTTGTGCACCAGCATGTGTCTCTGCAAACTTCCTTTGGTGCTGAAAGACTTGCTACAAATTTGGCATACTGATGTGTTGTGGTGATTTTTATTTGCCTTTTGTACCACCTCATGAGAAGTTTCGATGTAAAGTTGCGGAGATGGAGGGTCTTGTTCGAGTGCTGGAATTTCAACGTTACAGTCTCTGCCAGACTGCACTGCAGATGAGTTTGATTCACCAGTCTGATTATCACACTGCTCTGACTTAACTGTGATGGATGACTGCAGATCTGCATTCTTCAACATCACATTCGGCAGAAGTAAGAGGGACTGATCAGGTTCCTGCCATTTAAAATCTTCAGAAAGGTGCAAAGTAGTGGTAGAAGCTTCATGAGTCAAAGGCTCATGGGACATCACAGTGGCAACCTCCATCTTTACTTGTATATCTGAGAGCTCTGAACCCCCTGGACCTTGCAGAACTCCATCTTGCTGAGTATCTGTTTGACATGAAGCACAAAATTAGTTAAACACGCAATGCTATTCACAATCTATTTTACTTTGGTAAAGGCTGGAATACATTACACAACTTTTTCAGACATATTTTACCCCTGAATTGCAATCGGGGCAGATCTACAGAAAACTGTAAAGTGTATAATGCAAAATGGCATAGTTTTTTTATAGATAATTATAATATATATATATATATGATATATACGAATATACATACATACGTACATAATACAATAATAACCTCTTTTTTGCACTATACACTGGTGTACAGACGTTGAAGTTTTGTACGCACAGGCCAAACAGTTGGGAGCAAAAATAGGGGTGGGCGATACGGCAAAAATATCATATCACAACTTTTTTTTTCAGGAAAATCACGATTCACGATTCTTTGTCATGTTGGTTTTACTATTTTGAAAGTTGTCTGAGCAGTACAGCCAAACTAATTTCCCTATACCATGCTAGATAAAGGCCATGCCTAGCGACAAAGATCTATTGTGTTATTACAAACAGCAACCTAAACTACAACTTAACATTAAGGCCTACATAGGCTACTGGTATCTAAATATGATGATATATATATATCTATATATCTATACTCATATATATATAAAATGGGGCAAAAAAGTATTTAGTCAGCCACCAAATGTGCAAGTTCTCCAACTTAAAAAGATGAAAGAGGCCTGTAATTTTCAACATAGGTAAACCTCAACTATGAGAGAAAAAATGAGAAAAAAAAAAATCCAGAAAATCACATTTGTAGGATTTTTAAAGAATTAATTGGGAAATTCCTCGGTAAAATAAGTATTGGTCACCTACAAACAAGCAAGATTACTGGCTCTCACAGACCTGTAACTTCTACTTTAAGAGGCTCCTCTGTCCTCCACCTTACCTGTATTAATGGCATCTGTTTGAACTCGTTAGCAGTATAAAAGACACCTGTCCACAACCTCAAACAGGCACACTCCAAACTCCACCATGGCCAAGACCAAAGAGCTGTCAAAGGACACCAGCAACAAAATTGTAGACCTGCACCAGGCTGGGAAGACTGAATCGCAATAGGGTAGCAGCTTGGTGTGAAGAAATCAACTGTGGGAGCAATTATTAGAAAATGGAAGACATAAAGGACCACTGATAATCTCCCTCAATCTGGGGATCCACGCACGATCTCACCCCGTGGGGTCAAAATGATCACAAAGAACTGTGAGCAAAAATCCCAGAAACACACGGGGGGACCTAGTGAACGACCTGCAGAGAGCTGGGACCAAAGTAAAAAAGGCTACCATCAGTAACACACTGCAACGCCAGGGACTCAAATCCTGCAGTGCAAGACGTGTCCCCCTGCTTAAGCCAGTAAATGTCCAGGCCCATCTGAAGTTTGCTAAAGAGCATTTGGATGATCCAGAAGAGGAATGGGAGAATGTCATATGGTCAGATGAAAAAAAAATAGAACTTTTTGGTAAAAACTCAAACTTGTCGTGTTTGGAGGAGAAAGAAAGCTGAGTTGCATCCAAAGAACACCATAACTACTGAGAAGCATGGGGGTGGAAACATCATGCTTTAGGGCTGTTTTTCTGCAAAGGGACCAGGACGACGATCCGTGTAAACGAAAGAATGAATGAAGCCATGTATCGTGAGATTTTGAGTGAAAAACTCCTTCAATCAGCAAGGGCATTGAAGATGAAACGTGGCTGGGTCTTTCAGCATGACAATGAACCCAAACACACAGCCCGGGCAACGAAGGAGTGGCTTCGAAAGAAGCATTTCAAGGTCCTGGAGTGACCTAGCCAGTCTCCAGATCTCAACCCCTTAGAAAATCTTTGGAGGGAGTTGAAATCCGTGTTGCCCAGCGACAGCCCCAAAACATTACTGCTTTAGAGGAGATCTGCATGGAGGAATGGGCCAAAATACAGCAACAGTGTGTGAAAACCTTGTGAAAACTTACAGAAAACGTTTGACCTCTGCCATTGCCAACAAAGGGTATATAACAAAGTATTGAGATAAAATTTTTATTGACCAAATACTTATTTTCCACAATAATTTGCAAATAAATTCTTTAAAAAATCCTACAATGTGATTTTCTGGATTTTTTTTCTTTCTCATTTTGTCTCATAGTTGAGGCATACCTATGATTAAAATTACAGGCCTCTATCATCTTTTTAAGTGGGAGAAATTGCAAAATTGGTGGCTGACTAAATAATTTTTCCCCCCACTGTATATTATATTATAGGGAGTCATATGATAATCGACGATCGAGTAATCTGCGATAAACCTTTACTAGCTAAACCTTATCGATGGTTGATACGCCCCCCCTATGTCAGCATTAAGGTGGCTAGTTTGCGGGACAAAAGCGGCTAGCTGGTTTGCCAACTGCCAAAAATGCTTAAGAAGACGACACACATGGCTTACGCCAAAAGTACAGCAAAGTACAGTACGTAAAGTACAGCAGCTGTGAGGGAAAAATGAAGCGAGCACGCAAGAGTTTTGTTTGGGATAATTTTATCCTCAGAGAATGTGGCAAGGCATCCGATTAATCTCGAATTATAAAAAGAAGAATGACATACAACATATTACATCCAATTATAATGCTTACCTTGCAGAGGAACTTAACAGCTTCTTTGCACAGTTTGAAAAGGACAATAATCAATCCCCAGTTCATTTCAAATCGACGGGAAATTCACAGCCCCTTGTTTTACATACACATGAAGTACGGAGGGCACTTAGTAACATCAACATAAGGAAAGCAGCTGGCCCTGATGGTGTGCAAGGGCGTGTGCTACAGGCCTGCGCCGACCAATTGGCAGAGGTGTTTACAAATATTTCTAACCTCTCCCTCTCCTCGTGAATAGTTCCCACGTGCCTGAAATCCACGACCATCGTGCCTGTCCCAAAAAAAACCATGATAACATGTCTTAATGACTATCGACCGATTGCTCTCACTCCTGTCATTGCTAAATTTTTTGAACGACTAATAATCACACTCATATCAAAGACTCTATACCAGTTGATCTAGATCAATATCAGTTTGACTATCGGGCAAATAGATCAACTGAGGATGCCATCTGTGTAGCTATGCATGCTGCTCTTTCACATCTGGAAAAGACTAGGCCTGTCACAATAACTTTTTGTTGTGTGATATATTTCCACAGAAATAATTGCGATAAGCGATATTAATGTCATTTTAAAGACCATTTTATGCCAAAGAATACATAATCATAATGTAACAGCATAATAATGCAAGAAGGCCTACACACTTCCAAATGACAACCAATTTTAATTTTTAAGAATATTTAGATGAAAATTGGAAATTAAGTATCAAAATATTAGATTCCTTAAAAAACTTGAATAAATAGTAATTAAACATTTTCTAACAAAAAGTGCAAACAAGTACAAAAAAAGAACTTTTTCCATCTACAGATTTTTCCCTGACCTTTTTTTCTCTGTAAATTAAGGGTGCACACTATTGCTGAAAAACACAATCCCTACTTTGCAGTCAGATGTCCGTATGCACAAAGTCACAGATCCCTAAACAAGAACATATCTGCAGATGAAACTTATTTTGTAGAAGCACTTTTTAAATTTGAACTAGCACCTCATCGTGACTACACCACGTTATGTACGAGAAGCTGCAAAAGACACAGGCGGAAGTGGAATGTAAAAAACACGGTGACAATAATTAAGTAAATATAATAGGCGATATATTGCGTCACCAAAAATGAATGAGGTCATGTACCGGGGTTGAAAAAGTGTTGGCCCCCTTCCTGATTTCTTATTTTTTTTTTGTCACACTTTAATGTTTCAGATCATCAAAAATTTTTTTAAATATTAGTAAAAGATAACACAAGTTAACACAACATGCAGTTTTTAAATGAATTGTTTTTATTATTAAGGGAAAACAAAACTACATGGCCCCGTGTGAAGAAGTGTTTGCCCCCCTGTTAAACTGTGGTTTCATCACACCTGAGTTCAATTTCTCTAGCCACAACCAGGCCTGATTACTGCCACACCTGTTCGCAATCAAGACATCTCTTAAATAGGACCTGCCTGACAAAACGAAGTAGATCAAAAGATCCTCAAAAGCTAGACATCATGCAGAGACCCAAAGAAATTAAGAAACAAATGAGAAAAAGTAATTGACATCTATCAGTCTGGAAAAAGGTTATAAAGCCATTTCTAAAGCATTGGGACTCCAGCGAACCACAGTGAGAGCCATGATTCACAAACGGCAAATACATGGAACAGTGGAGAACCTTCCCAGGAGTGGCCGGATGACCAAAATTACCCCAAGAGCACAGTGATGACTCATCCAAGAGGTCACAAAAGACTCGACAACAACATCCAGAGAACTGCAGGCCTCACTTGCTTCAGTTAAGGTCAGTGTTCATGACTCCCCCATAAGAAAGAGACTGGGCAAAAATGGTCTGCATGACAGAGTTCCAAGACAAAAACCGCTTCTGAGCAAAAAGAACATAAAGGCTCATCTCAATTTTGCCAGAAAACATCTTGATGATCCCCAAGACTTTTGGAAAATACTCTGTGGACTGACGAGACAAAAGTTGACCTTTTTGGAAGGTGTGTGTCCCCCATTCAATAGGATGCAATTTTCCACCAAGTTGATATGATTTTGGGTCTTAATGAAAGTATGTAACATAAGTTTGGTTTAAAATTCTCAATGCTGTGTAAAAAACCATTTTTACCCGGGACAAAAACAGATCTTAGAGCATGCACGACCCCCCCCCCCCCCGTTTTTGTAGTATTTTCCTTTAAATGTTAATGAGCTGTGCTAACCCCGCCCCTCTCTTCTGAGTCGCTCTCAGAGAGACTGCTTACTTTAGCTGCATTTCATCGTGAACTTGCTAATTAGCACATTATTAGGAAGGTGCTTTGCAAAGATTCGTTAACATCTCCTTTACACTACAATTCTGTGAGGGGAAGCTGGATCACGAAGATCGCCAACATAGACGCATTATATAGATGCGGGGCGCATTCCCTTCAAAAACCAAACATAACCACTGGGTCTTCAGCGGCAGATGTCAAGGACGTAAACACGACATGCTATGTTCATTATTAATCCAACAACAGAAGCCCTCCATCGGCTGAGGGAGTCAGTCTTGTCTACATCTGCTCCGGCGGTGTAACAATGGCGGACTGATGACAGCTCAGTCAGGGTGGGTTTAAGGTAAGACACCAGTCCAGTCTGTGTTCTGAAACGCTACTGTCAATCAAACTAACGTGGGAGGGGCATCTGAGTTCGGCTCGATTTGAGAAAGGGGTAAAGGTTTTAGTAGATTAACAAAAAACCACTGATGATTTTTATTATTTTAGGGTGGTTGTGTACACACACTGCCAACACACATTTCAGTTCAAACAACTTGTAAAAGTGCATGTAGCATTATATGACCCCTTTAAAGCTAAAATTGTGGAACGTCTCACATTTAAAGGTGCAGTAGGAGATCTTGGAAAATGCAACTTTAGCCTGATAGCACTGAAAGCGAAGATCCCACCCTCCCTGCAATCGCTGTCCAAAGACATGCCCCCTGAACGCATATACGCTCACAGACCAGAATACCAGAAACAACATTACTACAATAGGCTACATCAGGTTCCCAATTCCAGTCAGGTGAAGTAAACGTCAACGGATTTCCCCTGCTCAGGGAGTAGGGAGCAATGAACACTGTGTAGGGATCATATCGATCGGAACACAGTTCATGCACGTAGCTTTTTTCTAACGAGCTGGTTATCTGAATCGGGTGTGTTAACTATGCGAGACACGCAAAATATATGCAGAGCGGGGGAGCGCGAGGACTGGAATTGGGAACCGCTGAGCTACATCATGTGTCATTCACCGGTGAGAAAACTTTAAAAGTACTACAATACCAGGAAGGAAGATCAGGTTATTGATGTTTGTCTGCCATTCTCACTCTGCCTGCATAGCGTTCGTGAACGCGCTGATGACGTATCCTGTCTACGCGAACAGGGTGCGCAGAGGTATGCTAATACATACGTTGACAGGCAGGTAGGAAGCCAATTAAAACCACAGGACCGATATTTCGTTTGTAATACGCCTTACACAGAAATATAATACATATAAATAAATTTAGACCACTTAACTTAATGATTGCTATCGGTATGTGAAGAGACTTTCAACCAGCATAAAAAAAAAAAATGTTTCTGAAGACAATCACCTATTGCACCTTTAATGTGCTAAAATTTAGAAATGAAAGCGATTTCTGACATTTCTGAATATGTTTTAAATGTTGCAAAATTCATGCAACAAATGTTTTTAATTGTTTTTAAGGAAAGTGTTGCAGTTACACAAATGTCTAGGCATTTTAAATAAAGTAAAAAAACGTTTAATGTATCAAATGTTAATTTTTTGTGTGTTTTTTAATGTTTAAAACAAAAAGTGTATATTACTTTAAATGTTACGATTACACCATAAATGTGGTAAAATTAAAGATAAATAAAACTCCAAATTAATGTCGCAAAGTTCACGCAATGATATGGGTTGTTTTAAATATTTTTTTAAATGAAAGTGTTGAAACGTTCACACAATAAATGTGGTGGAATGGGGAAATTAAGATTATTTTAATGCATCAAATGTGTTAAATTATTAGATTTTCTTTAAAGTGTAAATGGGCACAAAATAAATGTGTTGGAACCGTGTTTTAGAAGTACAAAATGTCAAATGGGTTTTTGGAAAATGACCGTAAAATAAAGTTTTATTTGAAAAAGAAACCAAACTGTTTTGTCATTTAATTAACATTATCGAGGAAAATTAAATTAATACCAAAACAAATTTATTAAGAACTACTCTGGTACTATGCTTTGAGTGCGTCAGAAACAGAACGGGGTATCAATTTACTGTCTGAGGTTGTGTTGCGTTGCGCCGAGCCGCGTCCAGTGTAGACTGCATCATCAGATCGCTATTTATTCTAAATAGATTAGCATATCATTTGACTTAATCCAATCCAAATTTCATTTATTCGTTTAATAGCCTATAAGTGAATGCCTTTGTTGCTGGGTTTTCATTAAAAAAAAACAATGAACCACAAACTAAGCACTCGTTTTAAATAAGGGAAAATACCTTATATATTTGGGTTACAACGCAAGGCTATATCCATCTAATTCATTTTGTTAATAAAAGTTAGATATTTAATTATATGCGAATTTGCCATTGTATTTTATGACTGATGTGTTTTAATTAATAAGATAATAAACCACAAACTACGAACTTTTTAAGGTAGCTTGAGGGGAAATCCATATGCTATTTATTTGTGTTAAACGCGAGTAAAACATATCCTAATTTATTTTGTTAATAAAAGTTCAAAGTTTAATGTTTTTATTTTATTTTATTAATAATAATAATGAGCCATAAGCATTCGTTTAAAATAAGGGGAAAATCCAAAAACCTTACACTTATTTGTGTTACAACGCAGGTACATCAGTCTTATTCAGTGGCGTAGCAAATCAGCCCCAGGCCCATATGCAAAAAATGTGTATACGTTCTTTAATTTGTAGTGAGAATTCACCTCAGTTCAAGCTGCATATGAATCAATTATATTTTCCTCTTTATTTTTTTGCAGCACGAAATAAACATGAATATTTGAATGCATGTTGAAAAAAATCTGAACAATTTAATACAACGAATGTCTCATGAATCGATCAATCAGAGTTTAAAAAAAAAAGACGGGATGCCACAGACTTTTTTTGTTTTGAGGAGTAGGGCTATGTGGAAATTGCACATTATATTACACATGATTTTATTATTTAATTTTAACTTTATTCTTAAAAATTATGACATTAATTTTATGATTTTAGTTATTTTAAACATGACACCAAAAAATGATTGGCCTTAGAGGTAATGAACGCAACATAATTTGGCACATCAGCCAAAAAAAAAACAAACAAAAACAATTATCATGAAATAAAACACAAACAAAAAAAGTCAAAATAGTGAGGGGAATTGAATTATTTGTTAATAAACTAATGTTTTCTGAGTCAATTTTGACTATCCATCCTCATTGGACGTGCTTTTAGAGAGAAGTGCATCTTTATGGATTACACAATGAAAAAGTTTTTGTTTTGAATTATTTCGTTTTAAAATAGTCATTTAAAGCATTCTATAGATATATTTATCATGTGGCGAAGCGCTCCTGCTCCAAGACCAAGACGACAGAAAGAGCGCTACCTGGGTTCCTATTATACAAAAAGACAAGGTTTTGTTGATATGGTGAGTGCACCCAAATACAGTAGCCCTTTGCAGTCTGAATGAGAAAAATTGTGGCAGATTTTTAAGTGTCCGCTGTCTTAAAAAAAATATGCAAGTGATCGCGCTTGGAGGCCTCCATGTCCGGCAGAGCACCCTTTAGCTTCAACTCTAGCACAAACTATTGCATTTGCGGCTAACAGCGCTCATTTATCTGGGTTAAACTGTTTAAATTATACTGTGAATGCAGGAAGTGTTTTATGTCTGATTATGTTAGGCAAAGTGTGTTGGTTGAGAAGGCTAAATGATCAAACATAAATGCTCAACTCACGTCTGCCGCTTGGCGTTCCTTTTAAAACAAACTTGAAGTTAAACAAACATACATTTCTAATTAAACTTAATAAAGAAACCAAAAAGAATTATGACACTTTGCCATTAAAAACAAAAACTGCACTATTTTAATAGCCTCCTGTAATGGGCGGAAAGAGAGAGAGAAAAGCACGGGATCCATCGGACTAGCGGCCGAGAATCTATATAAGCTGTTGGACAAGGGCGTGAAGGGCTTATCGTTCCTCGTGCCCCCAAACTGCCCGCGGCCCATGCACCTGCATGACCCTGGCATAACCCAGACCGCACACCACGGATAGGATTTGTTCTTATCTGTTCATTAAAGTTTTATGTTTAATATAAGCGACTTCGTCATTAGCATTGTTGATGTTGTGTGTGTGTTTTCATTAAGACTAGGCCTAATATTGAATCAGCCTTAAGCATTCTTTTTTTTTTCAAGAATAGGAAAGACCTAACGTTAAAGATCAGACTAAGCGCTAGATGTGAGAATGCGAGATTTGTTACTGCTGAGGTAGACGCTCTCGCTCTTTCTCTGCTGTCTGTATAAATTGTTGTTCATTCTTAATTTGGGAACGGCAGAGATATGTTACAGGTAATAATATAATCCAAAAATTAAAAGTCAGTTTAATGCATTTAATCAGTTGAAACGACTTTCACAGTAAATTTGATTCAATTTAACTCATATTTAACCGTTGCTTCTTGTCACTGTAGGCTTAGGCTACTTTTTTCAATTAATTTTAATGAATATACAAATTAATAAAATGAATATTATTTATTTTGTATTACATATTGATCATTCATTTATTTTTAACACCGCACCCCCAGCACCCCCATTTCTTCGTGGGCTACACTCCAGGGGGTGCTGCAGCACCCTCAGCACCCCTACTTCCCGCGGTAATGAGTACATGTCAATTTCAAGACTGCTGAAGTGGGCTAATAACTAAATGGCATAGGCCATTAACACGTAATGGGCATTCACGAGTAGATGGGCTTTTTCGCGTTCTCCGAATTTTCCTTAATATGCACAATACCCTATGCACATTTGGGAAGAAAATAACACTTACAGTAACAAAAACTTGCTGACATGGACGCATGCATGCACCAGTTGCCAGAGTGCACATCTGAGACAAATTTATTAGTCATTATATTTGAATAATTAAATAATTCTATGAAATAATCAATCGATTAATTTTATAATCCTACTAGCCTTTTATTTACAGTAAAAAACCCTTTCCTTTGTGTGAGGACGCTTGCGTTTTTAGTGTCATTGCACACCTGGTCATGCGGTAACTATGCTACTGCAGTAGACGCATCTTGCAGTATAAAGATAACGATTAATCGATTAAATCGTTTCCCATTCGTCAACTAGACTGTGGCGGCCCGCCACAGACTAATTTGTTCTGCCACAGTTTCAAAATTAACTGAAAATTTTTGTACACTTCTCATAATAACAAAGTTCTCTAATGCTGTGTTTTGTACCACTGATTCGGCAAATCATCTGTGACTCAAAGTCAGTAAGACCCCAGCCCCCACTCCCGCTTCAGCTCCCGTGCTTTAGACACATATACACAGAGTCGCGAACTGGAACTATGGACTTGGCTGATGCATCAAGTCATTTTGAGGACTAATAAGTTACATCTGGGCATTTTGAGGACACATCATTTGAGGTAACTTTAACTAATGTTACAATATCGACTGTAGTACATGATTTTATAATTAACAGTGTATGACAGCAAACAGAGAACGTTAGCTAACTAAGTTAACTATCAGTCTCCTTGTTTATGTCAATCAACCCCCGTTGCAGGGGTTGGCGATACACCTCTAACGTTAGACACAATAAACCGGTATAAACATGGCAACCAGTATAATTTTTGTATTTTCGTTTACGATTGCGGTCTGACAGGCAGTTGTTTCCTGTGCACAGACACGCAAGCGCGCAAATATTTTTTTCCGCCGTTTTTTGTGCTTAACTTAGATGGACAAATACACACTAAGTTACGTCAAAATGCTGGTTTTAGCAAGTTTCCACATAAACTTAATCGTTTGTGTCTTAAGTGAATGTAAACAGTTGGGAAAGAAATAATGTTTTCATTTGTGTTTTGGTGTTTTTAATGATTCTGAATGGATCCGTATCGTAGTTTATATGCAGTCCTTTGGCACCTCCCTGTGGTCTTGTTTGGTATGGCAGTTTGACTTGTGCTTATTTGTTAATGTTACTGTATAATTACCTCCATAGACAAGCAAGGATATTACCACGATCAGGCACAGACAGTAGTACGGACAAGTCGGTAAAAATAGTCAACGTTCAGCGTTATTTACAGTCAGTAGACAGCGCCGCGCTTTCACTGATGTAAAACTGCTGATTACGTTGATTACGTTCTGAGTCTTCTCCAAAATTATAACGTCGGAGAGAATGAACTTGGCTGCAATAAATTCATGATTATTGTTTGCTTTGTGCCCAAATAGTATTCTCGTAGCTTTATAACATTATGGTTGAACCCCTGGTGTCACATGGACTATTTTACCGATGTCTTTATACTACATTTCTGTGCCTTGATCGTGTAATATCCTTGCTGTTCTATGGGAGGTTCAGAGAGCCCTCAGATTTTATAAAAAAATATCCTTAATTTGTGTTCTGAAGATGAACAAAAGTATTATGGGTTTGGAACAACATGAAGGCGAGTAAAAGATGACAAGATTTTAATTTTTTGTGTGAACTATCCCTTTAAATCGAGATAAAGACTTGAATCTAGATATCTTGACCTGGCATACACATAACACACTTATCACATTTCTATAATTCAAATCCATTAAAGAAAGTTCTTCTGCTTCTCAGGTCACCCGAAATCAGGAACACTTCTCATAACACCAATTACTTGTTTACATCGTAAGAAGAACGGCAGCTATCTAACATTAGTCTTTTCTATTCGTATGCTGCAGTCCACCGCAGCCCCCAGATCCAGCTGTATCCAGACGATGGCACTGTAGCAACCTATTATTGGACACGCTAACCTTTTCTTTTTAACACTGTAAAGCCTGCTTTGACACAATTCTGTTTCAGCCTATATACATAAAGGTGATGGACTCAGCTACGATTCCACCGTCAGAGGACAGCAAACCATGTTTTTGATATTTTTGAGCCGAGTTGTGATACATGTTTTCATTGTCATGCATCTCTTGATCTTGACATGTTCGAAAAAAAAAAAAAAAAAAACAACTCGTAGTGTGTGATCCTGGTCATTTTGAGTATAAATCTAAACTATTAACAAAATCAAAACATTTCTGGAACCCTATTGAACACAATCTTCTACATGTCCCCTGTCCCCTGATTAATAGTTCATACTTTTTTAGCAGGTAAAATACATTTTAATGATCCAAAAAATGTCCACCTTCGGTTACACATCTAATAATTTTGATAAAGTAAGCATTAAGAATAACTTTTATATTGTTACTAATATTTCAAGGTGAACATTTACTAGACTGCAGTAAGTTAGGTTTACCTGATAAACCATTTCATTTGTTTCCATGTTAAAATATATAGTATTTGATCCAAGATGTATTTGAGAAATGTGTATCATTATTCCATTGCATTACATTCTGGCCCACAAAATTAAATCAACTTTATTTATTTATTTTAAACTAAATCTACTTTTTATTTTGGTCATAAAACTAACCATTCAAATAATTTAGGCTACTAAGAGATATTGAGAGATATAAAGTAATGAACTGCATTTTTTTTTTTTTCTCATTTTGGGGCGCTGAATAAAACTGAGATGAGCTCCATATTTTGTTTCCGTTATTATTATTTCACATGTCAGGGGGTTCAATCACAGAATAAAAAAATAAAAATTAGCATTTAAATACAATTGATATAATTACTGGCAGTCATTATAATAATAACAACTACATGAAATCAACACACTTAGGTTTAGGGTTGATAAATATGTTACCCTGCCTGTGAAAACCCAGCTAAAACCTTTTTTTTTTTTTTGTGATTTACTGTTTTCTACACAAAATCATCCTTCATAAAGATGTAGAAAATTCTGTGAAAATATAACCTTTATATCTTTACTATTTTCTGAGTAAGGCCATGTCAAAGATTGAAATTACTGGTTGAAATCAAACTTTGATGCTTGTTATCTCATAATTAGATGTTGAGGCTTTAGCCTGCATGCCACAGTCAGGGTCACATATGCAGCTTGTGCTGACAGACCGATGCAAATAAGATGATGGTTGCGAGGTACAAAGTATTACTAATTATTTCATAGTACTACCATTGTGCATGTCTAAAAAAATCCTGGTATTTACACGGACCATGAAAATGAAGAGTGTATAGTGAATGTTTGACTGACCATGCTGTGTTTCAGTCAGTGCGCTCCTCAGACAACAGTTCTCCCGCCTCAGGCGCTCAAGCTCCTGCTCATATTCAACGATATTGTCTTTGAGAGCGTTAAATATTTCTTCTGCTACTGCTGTCATGCGCTTTATTAAAAACGAATGAATAGACACAAGTCCCATCTTGATCTTTTTAGTTACAATCCTCCGTTTTTTCTTCTTCTTCTTCTTCTTCTGTGGTTTTTATTTGGCGGTTTGCAAACGAAGTACATTACCGCCATCTGCAGGACTGAAGTGTGAACTCATTGGGATATAACATTTGAACGTCTACTCTGTGAGTTTATAAATGAAATCCTGTTTACAAGCCGAGTTTCTTTCAGAAAAGTCATGACAGTCTTAATTATATACTGCGTGCCAGGCAGACTCAATACGTTTTTTTAAGCTCAATCCATTATTCCATGCCCTCTGTAGTTTTTTCCTTTTTTCAGGGTATTTCTAACATATCAAAAGTACATGTTTTACACTTTCCACTTCTCCACAATGTATACATTATCCTGTCTGGTGTTTTCCTATTAATCTTAAGCAACTATTTAACCTTGTGTGCCCTATTCTCAGCCTTGTTAAAATAGTTTCCTCCTGCCGCTTCTTCTGCTTCTTCTTCGTGTGCTGTTTTACTGTGGCTGGGGAAACCAGCTAAAATGCTGCATTACCGCCGCCAACTGGACAGGGCTGAGAAGCGTTGACAGAGAGGACGAGAAAAGCACTTATCCGATAAATCCTTCCATTTAAACTGCTTGTCCCAGGGAACAAATGACAATTGTAATGTAAGGATAATATCACATTTATGTAAACCTTTCTCTTTCTTCTTCATGCCTTGCAATGCTCAACTCTTCTTGACCAGAAATCCTGTTTCATGTTTCTATGTTCCCTTTGTATTTAAACTGATTTAAACTTGAGGAAATGGGTGATTATGGTAGCCTATTGTAGATATGGTATGAAATTGTCTCACCATAGTTTCCTATAGGCCTACTAGGCTATACGCTGCCTTTTTTCTGTTCTTATTATTCTATTTTTATTTTTTCTGTACTTTCTCATCATTACTTTAATGTCTACATCCGAGTGATCAGCTGCTTGTTTTGCCAATCTGTCAACCATTTCATTGCCATTCCAGATACCCCTGAAAAAAATGGACTTTAAAAAAAAAAAATCAAAAATGTACACCATTCATAGGTTTTACATCCTCAAAGGAAGGGCTAATATAATGTCATTATAGGCTATAATAAATATGTTTGACCTGAAGAATATAGAATCCTTAGATCCATCTATAAATAGGCTATGTGCAGTTCTAACGCATATTCTTGCTGAATAAACTCTTTTGGGACAGATATCATCATATGTGTTTTATTTATTTAGGTTATTCATTCATTCATTAAGTCTGAGATGATCAACTCTAGAAATATTTTCTAAGGGCGCGCACTTGGCAAAGCAACAGTCAATCAGTATTTCTGTAATGCTGACTGTTTGAGCATTTTTATTTGCTGTCCATCCAAAACTCGTGTCCATCTACACTTCTGTTCTCTATCTATCCCCAATACAAAGGAAGTCAATGGTAACTAAAACTGCGGGACGTCTGGAGACTCCGTACAGCAGTAACGTTCCAACGGCTCTGGCTTGCGTTTCCCAAAATCGTCGTTAGTTCCATTGAACTCAATTGGCAACGATGAAACTTGTGACCATAGTTGCTTTTGGGAAACACACCCCAGAGCATACCCCTCGATCTTTGAGGTGGTGATAAGCTCAATGGTGGTGACATCAACCGTTCAAGGTCATATAATGCGATTTCATTTTTCCTTCTCTTTTGAGTGTTTCCAAGCTCTGTTGCATCATAATCATCTGTAAAGTTGCAAAGACTAAGTCCTGCAAATATTCTTATAAAAGTTAAGAGTATCCACAGCCGTTACACACACCCCCACATGTCTACCGACATGTGGGAAGATTTGCATAAACGCCGCCCAGATGTTCACGCAAAGAAAGAAGGCGTAACTTTTATTCTCGCTGTAGTATTTGTTGCTGCCGCCATGTTGTGAATGTGCTGTGTGATTCGTTGTGAAAGTGAAACTACTTTTTTGGTCTTCCAAAAGAGGACGATATCCGCTTCGTTGTGCCTGGAGCTGATCCGTGCTGGTCATTGAGGAAATAAATCAACTTCGCGCTGTGGATGCTTTCACCGTGGACAAAGCGGAGTCTAGCCCGGGTTCGTCATATGTGGTTGCCGCAAGCCCTCTGGACTCTCCTTCGACGAATCCGCCAGCCGTGCCGTTCTCAAGCCCACCGGCCTCCGCTCACTCTATCCCTCCGCCTCTAGCTCACTGTGTGTGATGCTGTGTGTTTCGTTGTAAAAGCGAAACTGCTTTGTTTGGCCTTTCAAAAGTGGACACGACTAGAAATCAGTGGTTATGTTGTATTTACCACACTGTTCCAGAACACTTCAACCCAAATATTCGAATGTGCGCAGCACATTTTATGGAGGACCATTTACTGATCCTGGTAGAGTAGACTAAAATGCCGACTGTTCTGACTCACACACTGTAAGTACGTTTTTTATATTTTTGTTTAATTTTATATATGTAAGCAAGTTTTTTGGGGAGTGTAGAGTAGGGCTTGTTGTTTGTCATTTTCTCTGATCACAAATGCAGACATGTTTTATGTTAACGCTGCGTGATGCAACGCAATGCGTAAAAAGACAGTATAAGTCATTATAATCCCTAATTATGTCCCCACTGGATGCAACAAATGCCTTGTTTATAATGGGTTTTCACGTTTTTGAATCATCGCTCCTGCCGTACAGGGCATCATGACAATATGGTGAAGGGCGTAACATTTCCGTCACAACAAGCCTTGAGGTATTTGGCCAATCAGAGCACACCTCGCTTTTCAGAAAGATGAACTTTGTAAAAATCTACACTTTTCAGAAGGCGGGGCATAGAGGAGAAACAATAATTACAGTATATGGAAAATAATGTGTTTTTTAACCTTAAACAGCATAAACACATTTCAGTACACCAAATACACAAAATAATGTTCTTTTTAGCAGCATCATATGACCCCTTTAAGAAGAAGGAACGTTAGTTAAGAGACAGAAGAAGAGTTGAGCACGATGGAATAAGAGTCATTGTATTCATTTTTGATTAAGCGCATGATGGCAACAGCCGATTAAATATTCGACTGTGTCAAAGAAAATTTGACTGAATATAAGAAATAAATCGAGCATCTAAAGCAGAAGAACTATTGTCTGAGGAGGAGAATCTGCAGCTGGGCAGAAACATGCCATGGTCAGTAACGCTAAGTTAGCCTATATGAGTTACACAATAACTCTTATGACAGTTTTCAAGTCATATTCCTTTGGGGGAAATACTTGGTGTTACTATGTTTGTGACGTGAACAATATTAGTACCATGGTATTATTTTAACTAACTTAGAGTAACTGTCATGTTACTCCAAGGTTTCCACATAATTATCATGTCATATAAAAGCGCCTCAATGTTTTTGCAGTAGAAAACTAATCTAATGCCTCTTGTCATCCAGATACTCAGAGAGATGGAGTTCTGCAAGTTCCGATGGGTTCAGAGCTCTCAGAAATACGAGTGAAGTTGGAGTTTGCCAACCATGAGCCCCATGAGCCTTTGAGTCAAGCCTCCTTCAGTACTTCGCCCCTTTCTGATGGGGTCTAAGGGCAGGAATGGCCCTCAGTGCCTCTCACTTCTGCCAGAGAATAAAGATAGTGGTGGCACAGATCCACAGTCATCCATCACGGTTAAGTCAGAGCAGTGTAATTAACTTCTAGTAACTGAACAAGAGCCGTCATCTGTTCAGCGTGACCTTGAATCCTTTCAAGGGGTCTTACGAAGGCAAAGGAGAAAACGCCAGGAGAGAATTCATAAAGTTGATTATCGCCACAGCTGCCCGAAGTGTGGAAGGGGTTTTTCTCGCTCAAATCATGTCAGAAATCACCTCAAGGCAGCTCGCTGTCTTCGCTCTTCGTCTTCCAGAAAATAAATACTACATGAACACAATATTAGATTGCACACTGATGTGCAAACTAATATATTAAAGCAAACAGAGAACTCTTGCTTTTCTTCCAAAGGATGTGATTTAAAATATTAAAGAATATCTATACATTCAAATTCTGGTTCAGAACAAACAGTCTGGCTATCTGCGTGAATTCAGGTTTACATGTTTTCAAATATTGAAATGCAAATATTGGTTGCATGCACGATGTTAGTTTTTCTTATCCATCAAAACAAAAGTCAGCAGCACCTTGTTTTGTTTTATTATGCTTAATTATAAGCAATGCAAATAAGAGCCTCATCAGTTCAATATCTATACCGAGTTGTTGGATTTCAGAAATGACTGTGAAACTCTGGTTCTGTGATTTCTTGGTCAAATTGTTGCATTAAAAAATTATAATCCACGTTTTCCAATGCTGTGCAGCTGTCCATAGTTAGATGTTCACAACATTCGTTATAACAGTTTTAAGTGATGACAGTGATTCTGTTATATACTCTGTTATATGTTCTGTTATACCTCATGGCGATTTATGATATATGATCTATTATAGCATGTCTATGTTAACAAGAAAAAGTTGATATCTGAATCTTATATAAAGGATGTTCTGGTATAGTTTCAGTTTTTTGGGCATAATAAAAACAACAACATTCTATTAAAATGTTCTTCGTATTAAATCTGACTGTTCTTAACATTGTCATATTCGTTATAATTGTAAGGGATACAGGTCAATAATTTATTTAGCTCAAAGGGAATCATTTAAGATTTTAAAGGGAACTCCACCATTAATATGTAAGAGCATTAGGACAGAATCACTGTTTTACAGAAGATCACTGAGACGGCCAGCGAGTCAGTGAACGAGCCGTATGACAGCAATTCTGCAATGGATATTTATATCCAAATTATAGTGAAAACACTATTAATTAGCATGGTAACAAGGTCGGCAATTTAAGACATTAACTTGTGAGCACAAAACAAGATACTTCTCTTTTCAATATAAATAAGGTTTTATTGGATAAATCTAAGACATATAAACTAAGCTAACACACGCATTCACACACAAGTTGCAGAAAGAGAGAAAGTGAGGAAAATAATTAGTTTAAGAGAATGAAAATGTGAAATCCCAAGTTTTGTGCCATTGCATAGATCTGAACAACCATCAATCACTTAATTAACCCTCGCACTGAGTTCCTCAATGAGGTTAAAATTTATATTAAATGCACCAGTTCAGCTAGAATCTGGAGTACTTGCGTTTTTTTGCTTTTCCTTATCTTCTTGCTTTCGTTTTTTTTTTTTTCTTCAAAATTTTTTTTCGTTTTTTTTCTTTTTTCTCTTTTGTTTCTCTTCTTTTTCTTCCTTTTTTTCTTTCTAGCTTTCTTTTCTTTCCTTCTCTTTCTTTTTTTTTTCGTCTCTTTTCTTTTTTTTTCTTTTTTCTTGTCTTTTTTCCAAAAAAATAATATTAAAAAATTAAGCAGTATAATAAAGAGCGACTAACTTTTCTCTCTTTTTCTTTTGTTTTTTTTTTTTTTCTTGTTTTTCCTTTTTTTTGCTTGTTTTTTTTAGTTCGTTCTTTTTTCTTTTCGTTTTCTCTTTTTTTTTTATATCTTTTTCTTTCCTTTTCTTTTTCGAAAAATTTTTTTCTTTTTTTCTTGCGTTTCTGTGTCCGGGTTTCCCTTCCTTGTCTGCTGAAAGGGGGTTCCCGAGGTTGCTGATTGGCTGGAAGTTCAGTCTTGGGAGGCCAGTGGTTGGGCGTTGGCTGGCGACGCGGTGCTGTGGTCTGCAGTTGAAGTTTTAGACCGCACTTTTTCGGAGATGTGGCGTTAGGCAAACTCAACTCAAAACACGAAACTCTCAACGGAAAATAAAACAAACTAAAGAAATAGAAATAGTTGTGAAGTTTGATGAGACCAGGTGGCGTTTCTCCTCATGGTTTCGGAGGAGCTGGCGTGTAAGCCAGAAGCATGACTAGGAGTGAAAAGAAGCATGACTAGGAGTGAAAAGATAAAAGCCGCATGGCTAAATCTAGACCAACAGTCAGACACCGCAAAAAGGCCAAAAACGCAAAGCGGAAAGAGGGGGGCAAAAAAAAGAGAAGTTTGGATGGTGTCCTGAGTATTTAAACCAGGCTGTTTACCACACCCAATGGGTCGCGACAATTGTAGCTCGGGGGGTGCACTGTTTCTCCTTCCCTTCCTAAACAAAAAAACTGTTCCTCATCATTCACTTGTCCGCGTGCCGTCCGCGCTCTTGTAAGGATAAATTTTTGGCATGATTTCTTATATAGAAATATGATTAACATTTGCCCAAGTATTGTATTGGGAAGACACTTTCAAGCATGAAATTCTCAACCACACATACCAAGCATTACTATGACCCCTAGCTATTGCATAGTTTTAACAATAACATACACAATAATGATTAATACGTGATGGTTAAACATGTGGGTTACATACAAAATATGGGGTTAGATATATAGCAATGGTTAGTTGCTCGAGTCCTTTTAGTGTCATTTAGGTGCATGGAAAGGCAGTTTCTTTGGCATTCTGTGGATGTAAGAATATGTTCTGTGAAGACCAGAGGTTAAGAGGTCTCTCATAAGGAATTTCAGTCTGTTCGGTCTCTTGGGTGGGGGATGTCAATTCTCAAGCGCTCGTGACTGTAGTTACTATCATGTGATAGCCATGCGGTCATCTCTTTTGACCATTATTCTTGATAACGTGCCCCAAAATTGACAATCTCCTTGGACTTGTCAATGTGTTCTTTTGTGTTAATGTTGAAAAGTGTTCTGTGACAGGGTCTTAGGTTTAGGTTTGCTTCAGAGGGGCTAGGGTCTGATTTACGACATCCTGTTGTCTTGGGCCTCTGTGGAATTTTTGTGACTCCTCGTGCCTCAACTCGGTTTTGACCAAATCTTCGATTGTCTGATTCGGTCTGATATCCTACATACCCCCCTTCGATCGGCGATGTGTTGAGTTGAAGACATCGGCGAGCGCTGGAGAAACAAAGGCAGAAGAAGCAGACAACCACAGCAAACAACAAGACACCTCCATGACAGTTACTGTACTGGTGCAGGCAACAGGTTATTTAGGTACAGGTGGTAAAGTTCAATTAGTCAAAATAGTTTAGTAAATTGAATATGTTTTAATTCAATCTGGAAATTGTTCTAATTTGGTTCCGTACATTGATTCGTCAATCAAATTTTGCGGATAACTTGGTTTGGTTCTTCTAGGTTGTCTTAATTTAAAACGTTTACCGTTAATTTCCTAGTAACATCATTTGCAATTAAATTAATTGACCTATCGTGCATGGAGCTTTCTGGCTTCCATTCAGCTTAGAATTACTGGCGGATATTAGGTGTGGTGAGTCAATCCTAATATCAGACCTTTGACCCTTGCAGGGTGTCTAGGTGTTTCACCTACTAAGGAAAGAGAGGAAGGAATCAGGATAGGTAAAAGAAGAACAAACAAAACTAAGCTGCTGTGGATTTTCCTAGCGTGGCTTACAACTACTGTTGAGCTAGGATGTCGTGTGCAGCTAGTGTGTCATGTACCTTAAATTAGTGTCAGGTGTTCTACCTATTGTGAGGATGGCTGCATATTTCTTCATGGTGGGCATATGTAACTTTATGTTACGCTAAAATGTGGATATTCTACTTGTGGGAAGAAAATGTTAGTTGAATGTGTTATCAGTAGATGTGGTTACCTCTGGGTGTAGGTAATGTTGTGTGTGTGTTAATGGTGTAGTGTATGTGTGGTCAGATCTGTTTCAGTCTGTGTTGTCTCCCCCCTTTTCTTGTATGTCAGTGGAGACGGGCTCTCTGCATCCTTGGCTTAGATGAGGGCGTGTCCACGATCTAATGAGGGTCAGTCCAGCAAGGCAGGAAGTTATTTAGCAGACAGTCGGAGGTAGTTTGACATGGCTGTGTGAAGCTGGGGTGCAAAATTTGTCTCCTATGTTGCATTTCTCTTGTGATGCCTTCTGATTGTGGCAGACTTTCTGACTCTTCTTGGGTGGGTTTGCTGTTCACAGACAGGAATGTGGTTTCTTGAGTTGTATATTTACAGTTTGTTATTGAGCGACTGGTGAAGATGTATGTTCTTTGTACTCAGAGTTTCATCCACAGTTGGCCGTGGAGAGACTTCTCCTTCTGGTGGTTGTTGAACAGTGCTGTCATCTCTGATGTGGTTTACCAGGTGATCACCGGCCTTCCGTTCTGTCGCTGGTCACAGCGAGCATGACTCAACTTTGTGGTCATCCATGTTCAGCTTTTCTTGAAGGAACTCTTTCATTTGTCTCATGACTTGTTCCAGTCGTCTGAGGATACCTGTCTTGCTCTTCTGCATACGCAGCACTGTGCATGTCTGAGTGGTGCTGAGGTGTGTTTTGCTGTCGCTTACTCACACGAGTTGCTCTTGGATTAGTCAGGCGATTACCTTTGGATTTCTGGTTAGGTTTCCAGTTGTTCCTATCTTTTGTGTTTCTTGAGAAGCGTGGCTGTTCCCATGGATTTTTGCAGCGGCTGGGCTGTAAGCTGTCGTGGACATGGGGGTCACGTTCTCTGTGCTCTTGATGGAAGACTCTGGTGTCGTGATGCCACTGGGTGTCGTCCAGTGCAAGGCTTGAGTCTTTGGTTACAGAGTTCAAGAGTGTGGATGTTTTGTTACCTTTCTTTGAGGCCATCTTCTGCTTGTTGTAGGCCTTCTGTGTTAGGTCACGCAACTGTTGGATGGTCATGGAGCGTGGACAGGCCATGGCGCCTAGATGATGGCTGACTCCAGGGTGCAGGTTTCTTAGTAAGAGGCTTTTGAAGTTCACATCCTCTTCAAGTTCAGGTTCGTTGTGTGCACCAAAGTAGGCTTGTCGGAGTCGGGTGTAGTAAGCTTGTGGAACCTCTTGTCGACCTTGCTTGATCTCCAAAGCAGTTAACAGTCCAAGTTCAGACTCAGGGTCTGTAAACTCTTTAATCAGGACCTCACGGAGTAGCTGGTAGCTTGACTTTGTTTGACTGGGCTGTCGATCTAGGAAGTTTCGTACCTCAGGACTGGACGTGGCTCTAAGGAGGTATTACCTGTCTTTGTCAGTCACATGAGGTCTCATTTCCAGATAAAACTCGATATCTTTCAGGTAGGCCTGGATGTCGTGGCCCTCTGTGGAGTTTGGGTTGAACTTGCTGATGTTTTTAGACAGCTTGTTGAGGTCTTTGATGGTCGTCCCATGTGCAGCTCCAAGGTCTGCTTGGATGGGAGGTATTCTTTCGTTGGCAGGAAAGGGTTGTGTGGCGAATGCAGGTGAGGTTTTGGGTTGTGGCCCTTCGCGCCTTTCGTCATATGCCGGTTCTTGGACTTGGGACTCTGCTCTGCTCAGCAGTGGTGTGGCTGAGAGATGCTTCTCTTTTCTTGGTTCTTGTTTCAGCTCATAAGCATCTTTGAGTTTTTTTCTGACCATGTAGAGCTCATCGTTGGTATCGTCTAGTTGTTGGGTCAGATTGTCCATTTCAGTTCTATACCTTTCAAGGTGTTCTTTCAGGGTACTGATTTCAACATTCTTGTTTATGAAGTCATTCTAGTCATCTAGTAGCTGTTCGGCATACTGGAGGCTGTTTACCAGGTCTTTCTGGACAGCCTTTGAATGTTGCTGGTCGTGCTGCGCTGCTGCCAGGGCTGCTTGGATCTTCTTAACTTGTTCTGTTGTTTCCTGCTCCCTCTCGTTGGGTGCGTTGAGTTGATCTTGAACTTTCACTTCCATCTTGTCTATGCGGCGTTGAGCACGTGTCAGCTTCTCTTGAAGGTGGGTGATGTGCGTGTTGCTCAGTTTCAGCTGGGTTGTGAAGGCGTAGCTTAGGGAGCTTGTGATTTTGACTAGCTCCTCTTGGTGGTTGTTCTGGCTTGAATCTTGTGTCAGGAATCTTCTCAGGATTAGGATTATTATTAAAAATAATAACAGTTCAAATGTCTTGGGGGTGATGCTGTCTGTCATGCCTCTCAGCCAAGTATTCACATCTTCCCCATGGGCGATGGGGTCTGCTGTCTGCGGCATTTTGGCACGCCGGGGAGAAGAAAGACTGACACAGATCTGTGTAGAGTAGATGCCTATGTGTGGTGGGACAACTAAGTGTTGTATCAGTGACTGTGACCCACTAGTGTAGTGTGGTGATGATTGTGTTGGTCTCGGGTGTCTAAGTAGATTAGGGATGCAAAGATTTCGTCACTTCTAACGAGGAATAGGAAAAAAAGAGAAAAAGGTAAAAACAATTCAATAAAAAAAAAAAAAAAATTCCTTTTCGGTTTAGAGAAAATTTTTTTTTCAATTGAATGTGGTTATCAAGAAGTTAAACAATATTATTAAATCTCTGTTTTAAAAAAAAGAATGCAATAATAATGTTGATATCTCTTTCCTTAGTCTGACAGGATTGACACCGTATACCTTACAGTTGGGCCGCTCACCAGGGAGGTTGTGAAGGCGACAGTTGTTCAACACTTATCTTTATTAAATCGATCTCAGCGTTGGATGAGATGCTAAAATTTGGATTGCGTTTCCAAATGTAGGGAGGTTAGGAAGAATGAAGGAGGGGTTGATTACAATCAAATTCATAAGGATGATTTGTCTTCTTTGACAAGATTGTGTATTTCATTCACTTAGAATTTATTGATGGTTCTTACAGGTCCCTACGAATGTGAAGAGTAAAGAGGAAAGAAAGAAGGAGGTGACAGGAGAAAAGGGAAGGAGAACTCAGGTGTTTACTCAGTAAACTGAGTGGATCGCGTCCACTAGCAGGCTCTGATGCTGTTATGCTCAACTACGAGTAGAATAGTTGTTGTTCTTAGTTGCTGCACAACTAATCAAACAAAAATAAAATTTGAGTGAAAGAAAGTTGTCTTTCTAATTTATTTTAACTCGTAGTGAGGGATATCATATTAGGGCTTGGGTGTGTCGTTCCCAAGCTAGGGTCTCCAGAGGAACACGAATGGTAAAGTAAAATTAAAAGTATTAAATGGGCAAAGTAAGTAGAAAGGAAATTAAATAACGAAGGAAATCAAATTAAAACAATAATGGCTAAGTGTATAACCAAAGGAAGAAAAGGGGTAAAACGCAATAAAATAATGAGTAAGTATAAGTCTGAATAGAATTTATTGATAGGTAATAAAATCAATTAGGTAGAATAAGTTTATTAAACTTTAAAGTTCAAGGCTTATTCGTACCTAAGATGATTAGGAATAAGAGGGAATACTAGAAATAATGATAATATGAAATGATCTGAGGGGGAAATTTTGAATGATTCCAAATAAGTACTGGGTTGATGATATTGACTGGTTTGGACAATTGTGGCACCGGAAGAAGTGTTCTG
Organism: Sinocyclocheilus anophthalmus; assembly: GCA_018155175.1. Lineage (NCBI taxonomy): Eukaryota > Metazoa > Chordata > Actinopteri > Cypriniformes > Cyprinidae > Sinocyclocheilus > Sinocyclocheilus anophthalmus. Next base: position 49,276 of record JADLZN010011290.1, read on the forward strand.
GGTATATTGCCTTTCGGACAAAGTTATGATATAATAGGTGTCATACGAAATGGAGAATATAGCGAGCGAGACTCCAACATTTATTAGGTTGCGAGTTCCGTAAAGGGGCAACACTAATCTTGCCGCAAACTCAACGAATTCAAAACCTGTTATTTATGCTGGGAAGAGAAAACGCTCCCCTTGGGACTAAAGCTGTAGCATAGACTGGCGAAGGAAACCACGGTTTCTTACTTAGCCACCTTTGTTTAATAGCGTCGCTGTGCTGCGCGTGCGCAGTTCAGAGTTGCATCTGAAGTAGGTTCAGACTTCCGTGTCACCATCGTAACTATGGCAACCAAAACCAGCTCTAGTGTGCTAGCATGTGAATAGTTACATTGCAAGTACAGTTAAGCATGTTACATTAAATGTTGGCACATTTCAACACTGTACAAATAACAAAACCGCTTTTGGTTGGTTTTGCGATGTCGCGCTTAAACTCTCGGTTCGTTCAGAGTTAAATTTAACTTTATTCAAATACCAGCTTTGCGCTGCAGTTAAGGGAAACAGTGATAACGATCTCAGCATATCTTTAAATCTCTGTGCCAGTTTCTCTGGACACTTAAA
>JADLZN010011291.1:0-27012 GCA_018155175.1 Sinocyclocheilus anophthalmus
CCTTTATTTAGAATGTGGGAGGAATGTTTATGTTTGGTGTTGGTGTTTTCCTATTTTTCAGAAGGACTTTTTTTTCCTTTTGCATATCATTTCACTTCCAAAGCTGTGTTTGGATACAAAACTAATTGTCAACGGTGTGCATTCGAATACTGTTTGGAGTGGATGTGCCTCTGTGTTTGATTCCTTTGAAGAGGCTCATTCATAGGTTAGTCGGAGTTGTCCACGCTAAAGCAGATCCACATATTTCAACGCACTCAATGTTTTCTTCGGAAAGAGTAACTCATTTTTTTTTTTGCCACGGAATGGATCATCCTTGCTCAGATAAGAACTAATAGACTATTTCTTTGGTGTAAAGTCAAGGACAAGGTCTTGATTTGGTTTATTAGTTTCTTTGGTATGTATAGATTATAATTAGTTTCACTTGAACCCATTTAGCATTGGGGGAATAAAACACAACAACAAAAAAAAGAAAGACTGTTTGCTGAAGTTCATAAATTGCTTTATTTGATTTTAGTGATGAACCCTCATTTGTCGCTAATCTAAAAATAAAAGAAAGAGAAGTTACAAAATGGCGCCCGAACAGGGACAATGACTGAGTTAGACTTGAACCTAGAGGGTATCACTAGATGATTTTAAAAAGGATCAAATAAAGGAACTAACAGCAAAAGTAAATTCAAAAATTTTAAATCGGAGAAATAAATCAAACCTTACATTCTGAAATGGATAGGGATGTGATCGCGCCCATTGCGGATTTCTCCGGTGATGCATTCAGTCAGATAAGAGATCCGGTGAATGAAATGATTGACACTTTTAGTGGACTTTATATCGACTCCGAAGAAGAAAAAGAAAAATCAGCAGTACAAGTGCTGTTCCCAGACCAACCTGGCGATCCAGATGATTTTACTCCATTTCCACCGCCACCACCGGAAGAATTTGAGGAGGAGCAGGTGTATTCAAATGGAATGGCAACAATGAAACGATTAACCAACATTGAAGAACACCTTAGTGACATCGAACATAGGGTGAGAGATTGTGTGATTCAAGACACCGTGACCAATATGATGCAAAAACTTGAGGATAAAATTATCTACCGAATTCAAAGAGAAACTGATCGAATTAAAATGCAAATGGACAGTAGGTTAACGGATTTAGGTCAGAGCATGGTTGATTGTCTAAAAAGGAGAGATAAACAACTAGATCAGAGGATTCAAAATCTTCCACTTTCATCTACTCCCATGTCTGCAAAAACGGTCAGTCATCATAAAACTGCACAAACAGAAATTAAACAAATTCAAGCTGCTCATTCTAGTAAACAGTGCATATCTCTGCCTACTATACCAGCACCATACAATCCGCCAGTTAAATTAGAGTTTCCCAGTTTCACCAATGCAAGTGTTGACGATCCAGTTGTTTTTATCGAGAGAGTTGAGGAGTATATTAATCTTCGACCTTTACCTGACAAAGAACTGCTGGCATCACTGGCTGTGGTAATGAAAGGGACTGCAAAAGACTGGTGGAGTGCCGAGAGAAAGAACATAGCTACATGGAAAATCTTTAAGGATAAGTTCTTGTTTGCATTTTTAAATGAGGATTTTAAAGAAGTGGCTGCACAGAGACTCATAAATAGGAGACAACAAAGCAAAGAGAGTATTCGAGATTTTGCCTATCATTACAGAGCCCTTTGTATGAGAAACAAGCCTGACATGACTGAAGAAGAGATTGTTCATGCAATTCTCAGAAACTGCAACCCAAGATTAGCCAGTTTGCTGAGGAGCTCTGCTAAAACGGTGGATGAATTAGTTCGTTTGGGGACACAGATTGAGAAGGATTGGATGGGAGCTAAAAATCACTGGAGTGTAGTGGGAAAAGTGAAGGAGACACTAAAAAAGCACGATCAATTGGACCTGTGCGGGCAATAGGGGAGGTCGACAAAAAAGAAATCAAGATAACCAACTAATGCTGTTAGACCACCATAACGGAAAAAAAAAAGTGTATCAAAATCTTCAACTGCCTGTGACCATCAATCACACTAACTTTAATGCCGTAATTGATACCGGGAGTACTTTTTCCATTGTCCAGCAAAAGATCTGGAAGAAACTGAGCAAGAAAGGAAGTGATCAGTTTTCTGCAAGTAATCAAAACTTTATTTTAGCAAATGGACAATGCCAAAAAGCTATCGGTAAGGTGAGATGGATGTGTCAGGTCAGAGAAGAAAAGTTTGAAGTGGAATTTTTTGTGATGGAAGATAAGGATTTAGCGGTATCCGTAATTCTGGGTCTTGACTTTTTGCAAAAATCTAAAAGGGTTTTGGATTTTAACACTTTGCACTTTCATCTTCCTGATGATGCAAAAAAGAAATGCACATTCCCTTTTTTTTCACATGATGGACCGGCCACTAACCATTTTTACATGGCTATCCCAGATCCCATCAGTGAGGCAGACCATCACCTAATCGTCGAAGCTGCTATGCATGCTGAAACAACACCAGAAATACAAGCACAGCTTAAAGACCTGATGGTGAAATGGCCAACGGTATGCACACAAAACATAGGCCGAACCAATGTTATACGACACCAGATCATCACAACTGATCAACAGCCGGTAAGAAAAAAGCCATACAAAGTCTCTGTTTTTAAAAATGATTTTATTGAAGGGCAAGTGAAAGAATTGCTTGAAAAAAAAATCATCCAGCCTTCTACCTCTCCGTGGCGTCCATCTGACACGACCGGAGTACTGAGGTCGGTAGAAGGCACCACGAACTTGGATGGGGACTCAGGACGCGACTAATGGATGGGTATAGGATAACAAAGGCGAGGTAGTCTGAATGCACCAAAAGGCGAATGCATCCTGGGGAGTTTGAGCACGTGGCCTTGCAGGAGTCTCGGATAGTTGAGCAACTGAGAGCTGAGATTATATACGAGAGGTACGATCACATGGCCCATCCACTGCGAAAAGGAGAGCGACAGCGCGAGCACGAGTTTGTCGACCTGTAGGATTTAAAGACTCACAGAATGGATGGGTAGTTACCGGCGCGCGACAGGCTGAGAGATGGAGATGGAACAGTCCAGTGTTGAAAAAAACAGCGTTTTGTACAGTTTCAGGATTATATGAATTTTTATGTCTACCCTTCGGCCTTAAAAACTCAGCAGCATCTTTTCAAAGGCTTATGGAACAGGTGCTAAGAGAGCACAATAACAAATTCTGCATGGTCTACATTGATGATATTGTGGTTTACTCTCCTTCTATTTCAACCCACATTCAACATCTCCAGAAAGTGTTCACTTGTCTTCAGAAAGCGGGTTTGTCTCTTAATTTGAAGAAATGCAACTTCATCAAGCCGTCACTGACATTTTTAGGTCATGTCATCTCTGCAGATGGAGTCAAAACAGATCCGGAGAAGATATCGGCTGTCCAGTCATTCCCAGTACCTGCAACAGTCAAGGAGGTCCAAAGATTTCTGGGTCTTTCAGGCTGGTATCACAGGTTTATAAAGAATTTTTCTGAGAAAGCTGCTCCACTTCACGCTCTAAAGAAAAAAGGTGCAAAATGGATCTGGTCTGAAGATTGCCAACGAGCCTTTGAGACAATCAAACAAGATCTCATCAGTGCTCCGGTGTTAGTCTCACCTGATGTTAACCGTGCTTTTAAAGTCCAGACAGACGCCAGTGAGTATGGTTTGGGGGCAGTTTTAACTCAAGAAGATGAAGGACAAGAACGGGTGGTGGCATATGCATCTCGGCTTTTGAGGGGATCAGAGAGAGCATACTCTACATCAGAAAAAGAGTGTCTAGCAGTAGTATGGGCTGTGGAAAAATGGCGACATTACCTGGAGGGCAAACCTTTTGAGGTGGTAACAGATCATGCTGCATTGGTCTGGGCATTCCAACATCCAAAACCATCCTCCAGGTTAGTAAGGTGGACAATACGTCTCCAGGGGTTTCATTTCATTGTGCGTTACCGTAAAGGACAGTGTAATGTGGTTCCTGATGCCCTGTCGAGACAATACCACACAGAACCCAGTTTTCTCTTTTTAAATACAACACCAGAAAAATGTTCACCTGCTTACACTCTACCTGTTGATCTTGAACAAATCAGCAAAGCTCAGAATGATGACCGAGAGATCCAGGATTTGATATCCAAAAACCAGCAGAGAAAAAGTGACGATGCAATGCGTGTTCACTATGTTTGCAAGAATGGAGTTGTTTTTAGGAGTGTACCTGAAGGAAAGAAAGGACAAAAACTGCAGATAGTGATTCCTGCTGTTTTTAGAAAGACGTTTTTATCTTATGCTCATGACAATCCATTGAGTGGCCATTTAGGAAGTTTTAAGACCCTAATGCGACTGCTTGATTTTGTGTATTGGCCCAGCATAAGAACTGACGTCTGGCAGTACTGCAAAGTATGTACTGTATGCCAACAATACAAAGCACCCACAACTAAGACTGCAGGTATGCTGCAGAGTATACCAGTAGTGGAGCCCGGTTACATGATGGGGATCGACATAATGGGTCCTTTCCCTAGAAGTTCCACACGACACGAGTACCTGTTAGTAGTTGTGGACTATTTTTCAAAATGGGTGGAGTTGTTTCCGCTAAGAGCTGCAAAAGCTCCTACCATTGCTCGAATTCTCATTGAAGAGATCTTCACTCGTTGGGGAACACCCACGTACCTTGTGTCAGATCGGGGAAAGCAGTTCACGTCAAATCTCATCACCACGATCTGCAAACAATGGAAAGTCATCCAAAAGTTAACTACAGCTTATCACCCTCAAACTAACTTGACAGAACGAATCAATAGAAATCTCAAAACTATGATGGCTTCCTATGTACATGAGAACCACAGAAGTTGGGATCAGTGGATTCCTGAATTTCGTTTTGCTCTGAATTCAGCATGGCAAGAAAGCACGGGATACTCACCAGCAGAAATCGCTCTCGGAAGGAAATTGAAAGGACCATTAGAAAGAGCATTCCAACATCCACCTGAGCCAGACCACCCGAGTTACAGTACTCTGGAACGGCACTCTCAGCTAATCGACCTGGTTAAAGCTAACGTGGAGAAAGCACAACAACACCAAAGACGGTATTACAACCAGCGCAGAAGGAACCAAGAGTTCTGTGAAGGAGATGTGGTATGGGTGCGATCTCATCCATTATCCAGGGCCGATGATGCATTCATGGCCAAATTGGCTCCTAGATGGAAAGGGCCTGCAAAGATAGTAAAAAAGTTAGGACCTGTGAACTATCGTGTTTCTTTTATTTCTGATCCTACGGTCATTGATACATTTCATGTGCAGAACTTGAAAATTTGCCACGGATGTGACAAATTTTTAAACATGGGAGGGGGTATGTAACAGAGTGAAATTTCTGTCACCGTTTTCCATATACTTGGAGTAACGGAATTAAAAATTCTATGTGGGGTAACACTATGAGGCACTAGAGGGCGATAGGTGGACACACCTAGTTTGTATATCAGGTGAGTAGTTGCCTGAAGAAGTAGTTCAGTTTGGGTAGAGGGAACACATGTTTCTTTGTGCTACCTTGAACTTCTGGTTGAAGAAGTCCTAGTTGAGAGACCTTTGGTTTTAAGCTCGACATGTGAGTATATTTGAATATTGTCTAAATCCTTTATTTAGAATGTGGGAGGAATGTTTATGTTTGGTTTTGGTATTTTCTATTTTTCAGAAGGACTTTTTTTTCCTTTTGCATATCATTTCACTTCCAAAGCTGTGTTTGGATACAAAACTAATTGTCAACGGTGTGCATTCGAATACTGTTTGGAGTGGATGTGCCTCTGTGTTTGATTCCTTTGAAGAGGCTCATTCATAGGTTAGTCGGAGTTGTCCACGCTAAAGCAGATCCACATGTTTCAACGCACTCAATGTTTTCTTCGGAAAGAGTAACTCATTTTTTTTTTTGCCACGGAATGGATCATCCTTGCTCAGATAAGAACTAATAGACTATTTCTTTGGTGTAAAATCAAGGACAAGGTCTTGATTTTGTTTATTAGTTTCTCTACTATGTATAGATTATAATTAGTTTTCACTTAAACCCATTTAGCATTGGGGGAATAAAACACAACAACAACAAAAAAGCGAGACTGTTTGCTGAAGTTCATAAATTGCTTTATTTGATCTTAGTGATGAACCCTCATTTGGCGCTATTCTAAAAATAAAAGAAAAGACGTTACAACTGACCTCCGCTGCCATCCACCGACACACCTGACAACCAAACCTCCGCAAGAAGAAGAGAACAACTGTCTGCTCCCGCCACAGAGAACCAATCTCCACCATCTAATGAACAGGGACGATGTGGACAACAAGACATGCTCAAAGTGAATGGGTTTCCATGTTTCTTTCATTATTTCCAGTTCATGGATGAAACGAACTTTATTTACATTTTTGGGGAGTTGATATTTTATATTATGCTCTGACGATGAGAGTGATGTGCTAGAGGTAATTTAAAACTCATTTTCTAATTATTTTATACATAACTGGTAATCTCATAATTAAGAGACTATATAATTGTCATTATCATATGTAACAAAAAGTAACAGTCATGATTCTGAAACAAATGAATGCTCATGGACATTATTTGTTGATGGTTAAGTGACTTACTGAGAATGATTTATTTTAATAAACTGATTTACAGTAAGCCTTTAAATTAAGTACATGCATGTTTTATATGGTTTGAAAAACATACCTTTGAAAATGTACAAAAAAATCAAATATTACAGAAGGCAAATCTATTACATACATAATGTTTAAAAGTATTACATTTCCATATATTTCATATTAATTTAATAATATTCAATATTAGATTTTTTTTTCATATTTTTAAAAGACACTACAGCACAGGTACCCAATTAGAACAAGAAACCCCCAAAAGAAACCCCCTACAGCTTAGGTTTGAAGTGTTGTTTACATTATAAAGACTTGAATGTGTTTTCATCATTGCATTTGACACCTGCAAGCAGTGAACGAGTTCTCATTTACACCTGGAGTGTGTTTATATCACATCAAGCAAACTGTTCCCAAGGGTCTTCACTTTAAAAACATCACTTACATCTTAACAGGTGCAGTGTGAGAAGAACTCATGCAATCAAGAGAAAAAACGACATTAATTTACAAAGTCATGATATAGAGGGCTGACACCATGTGAATCGTTAAAACAGGAAGTTTCATTTTTCATGAAAATAATTTGAGATTGTTATTTAAATATTTTGAATATAAAGTATTATTTTCAAGAACCAGGTTTCTTTAGTACTATTGAAGTTTAGGAATTCATTCATTGACAGTTTGCACATGAACATAGCACTGTATAGTCTGCTCATTATGACTTAAAGAAACATTGCATGTGAATTATTACCTCTCCAGATGTGGTGTTTTTCACATGGTTGGCTCCTAAGCTGGTCAGATTCACGGATGACATTTTCTTAGTGTTTATTTTTTGCTTTCAGGTGTAAAATTCGTCCTTGTTTCCTCCAGCGATTTTTACACTTTACACAAGCATACAAACGCACCGCTGTTATATACACACGCCCACTTGTGTAAGACATGGCTTGAGCGACAGGCGTATTGACCAATCACAGCGTCAGGGATTCAAACCATGCGCTCGAGGGGCGGGACATATTACATAAATATGACAAAGGCAACTCTGTGTGATTATTTATGCAGCAATACATCTTATCTTAAAGCCCCGAATATATTTTTTCACAGTACAAACTCAATATTTCTAAATGTAAATTGATTCTATGAATAACACATTGTAACACATTGTTTGAAATAAATGAATAACACATTGTTTTTTTTTTTTTAAAGCCCAAGATCAGTTTTAACGTAGGCCTTTTCTATAAGATCATTTAGGGTGTGGTTTATCTGTACATCAAAGGTCAGATTTCAGGTCTTCATTTGACGTTGTAATGATTTACATTCAATATACGGTGGCAGAGAAGTGCAAAGCAAAACACAATTCTGAAAACAAAATGACAAATTACAAACTCAAATGCAAGTCTAAAAAACATTATAACAAATCAGAAAGCACAATGACAAATTTGAAAACAAATGAACAAGTCAGAAAACACAACGACAAATCAGACAAAGCGGAAAAGGTATGGTATAGTTTGAGACAGCGCCATTGGTTTGGGATTACTCACCGCTGACTGGACGAGACAACTGTCAATCAACGTATACAGGGAAGAACAAACCGAAGAACAGCAGAGTCGTGGTAGAAAGTTCGGAGATGGAATTAAAGTAGCTCAGTTTAAATGTATTGTATGATTTGCCCTCACTGTGGAATAAAAAATACATAGTGCATATTTACATTTAGTTAAAAGTGGCTGTAAATTATCAGCTCCAGTGGTGCAGATGGATAAGTGCGTGTCACTGACTTTTTGATGCGATCGACCCGGGTTCGATACGCCTTTTGCCATACTTTTTTTTTTCTCCCTTTTCAAATCACTTTTAACTAAATGTAAATATATACCCCGTATTTTTTATTCCAGAGTAAGTGCAATTCATACAAAACATTTAAACTGAGCAACTACCATCTTCGAACTTTCTACCAGGACTCTGCTGTTCTTCGGCTGGTTCTTCCTGTATAACTTACGTTGATTGCCAGATGTCTCGTCCAGTCAGCGGTGAATAATCCCAAACCAATGGCGCTGTCTCAAACTATACCTACCTTTTCCGTTTTGTCTGATTTGTCGTTGTGTTTTCTGTCTTGTTATTTTGTTTTCGAATTTGTCCTTGTGTTTTCTGACTTGTTAATTTGTTTTCTGAATTGTTATTTGATGTGCATTTGCGTTTGTAATTTTGTTATTTTGTTTTCAGAATTGTGTTTTGCTTTGCACTTCTCTGCCACCGTAAATAATCAATACAGACCAAGAAAGAAAAAAAAAAACCTAAGGTATTTTCTGTGGGTTAATGTTTCTGTGTGTATAGTGAATCATTGTCTTCAGAATGTTGTTGGTTTGCCAGTCCTTAATAACAGGTCTTTCTAACACAAAATAAATGGCTTGTAAATGAAAAAATAATAATAATAATAATAAAAACAAATTCATAATGTCAATGGTAAGCAATGTTTAATCACTTATTATAGAATAGGGAAAAAATAATATGATCCATTCAACTACATCGGCCATGAATAAGAGGGGGACAGTGAACGAGTATACATTTACTTTTGAGTATACGGTTACTGTACTTGAGTCTTTTTTTTTCATGGACTTTAACTTCACTATGTTTGAAAGACAAATATCATACTTTTAACTTCACTACATTTCTATCAGGGTCCTCGAAGTAGAAAGTTGTTACTCTGTAGCAGCTTTGAAAGTCAGTGGGTGATTTTTTTCTTCTCTAAAAACTATCTTTTCTTTAGACAGTCTATCAGTAGTCACTCTTGTAGGGCTACATGAAATGATTTCCCAGCACTTTTTGAACACTGACAGTTGCAATGTGATATTTATTTACAACAATTCAATAATAAGAAGTTGATATTGTGGTATATATGTACACAATGTTTTCTGATTTTGCTAAATTGTGTAAGTGAGAATATTACCTATAAAGCCACAGAAGAGCTGTTGTGCATCTCCAAAACACAACAAGTGTTTGATTTGAAGCAGCACTGCACAGTTTTGTCAAAGTACCACCAGAGCGAGAGAGCAGTTTTTAATGTATGTTTGGATAGCAAATAAATCTTGCTTTTTTGTTAAAGCAGTGTTGCCGTTGTAAAGTTACAGCTACAGTTGTGTTGCTGGGTTTTAAAGCAGTTTTTTTCACTGTCAACATGGTTCAAATGTAGATGAATGGCTAGATGTGTGCAACATGCCAGAGGTGTGAGAGATCTCTACCATCCTGCTTTTGTGGGGGTGGGTAGGGGTGGTACTTTTTTTTTTTTAACATTCTAAAAGCTCTTTATTTCAAGGTTACTTATAGTGTATTCAGTATAATATATTGTAAGTTGCTTCAGAAGCATGAGGTTGCGGGTATTACATACAACAATAACAATACAGTGCATTGACATAAAAAGGGAAATTTACTTTTGAGTGCTTTTAAAAGCTGTACTTTTACTTAAGTAAAAATCTGTCTTTGCAACATTCACTTGTAATGGAGTAGCCTAATATTTGACCAGCAGTATCTGTAATTTCACTCAAGTAATAGAGTTGAGTACTTTGTCCACCTCTGGCTATGATATTCTGTGTTTTTTTTAAAAAATTTGTTTATAATGTAAACATCATGAATATCAAAATAAATGGAAAATCATATTCCCAGCTAATAGATAACGTTCTGGCAAGGTTCTCTCAATGTTACATGGACGTTCGTTTCATAAACGTTCCCACTTACCAGTTTTAGGTGGTTTAAAGAACATTCAAGAGTAAATTCCCTTAATGTTTGCAAAACAATCATATAAAACGTTCCCTTAATTTGGTCTTTAGCGTTCACATAAACAAGAAAAAACACTTAAAATAGTACAAACCCAATTCCAAAAAAGTTGGGACACTGTAAAAATTGTGAGTAAAAAAGTGGAGGAATGGAATAATTTACAAATCTCAAAAACTTATATTTTATTCACAACAGAATATAGATAACAAATCAAATGTTGAAAGTGAGACATTTTAAAATGTCATCCCAAATATTGGCTCATTTTGGATTTCATGAGAGCTACACATTCCAAAAAAGTTGGGACAGGTAGCAATAAGAGGCCGGAAAAGTTAAATGTACATATAAGGAACAGCTGGAGGACCAATTTGCAACTTATTAGGTAAATTGGCAACATGATTGGGTATAAAAAGAGCCTCTCGGAAGTGGCGTGTGAGGGTGGCCCCGTGTCTCTGCAAAATCAAGAGGGGCAGAGGATCACAATTACACCAAGTTGCTGCATGGCGAAAAATAGTGCGTGAGCAATATAAGCAAGCGAGTTCTCAGGAGAAAAATGCAAAGAGTTTGAGGTTATCATTTACAGTGCATAATATCATCCAAAGATTCAGAGAATCTGGAACATTCTCTGTGCGTAAGGGTCAAGGCCGGTAAACCATACTGGATGCCCGTGATCTTTGTGCCCTTAGACGGCACTGCATCACATATAATGGAATGCTACTGTAATGGAAATCACAGTATGGGCTCAGGAATACTTCCAGAAAATATTGTCGGTGAACACAATCCACCGTGCCGTTCACCGTTGCCGGCTAAAACTATATAGGTCAAAAAAGAAGCCATATCTAAACATGATACAGAAGCGCAGGTGTTTTCTCTGGGCTAAGGCTCATTTAAAATGGATTGTGGCAAAGTGGAAAACTGTTTTGTGGTCAGACGAATCAAAATGTGAAGTTCTTTTTGGAAAAACTGGGACGCCATGTCATCCGGAAAAGGACAACCCAAGTTGTTATCAGCACTCAATTCAGAAGCCTGCATCTCTGATGGTAAGGGGTTGCATGAGTGCGTGTGGCATGGGAGCTTCAATATTCGGAAAAGGCTCCATCATAGCTGAAAGGTATATCAAGTTCAGGAACATTATGCTCTTTTCACTCAACGCCCTCCCTTTTCGCGCTCCCAAGACCCCACCCACCTCCTACCCCCCCCACCCCCCACCCCCATCCAGACGTAGTCTCTTTAAGGGAACTTGCATTTTCCAACATGACAATGTCAGACCACATACTGCATCAATTACAAGATCATGGCTGTGTAGAAGAAGGATCCGGGTACTGAAATGGCAAGCCTGCAGTCCAGATCTTTCACCCAAAGAAAACATTTGGCGCATCATAAAGAGGAAGATGCGACAAAGAAGACCTAAGACAGTCGAGCAACTAAAAGCCTGTATTAGACAAAAATGGGACAAAATTCCTATTCCTAAACTTGAGCAACTTGTCTCCTCAGTCCCCAGACGTTTGCAGACTGTTATAAAAAGAAGAGGGGATGCCACACAGTGGTAAACATGGCCTTGTCCCAACTTTTTTGAGATGTGTTGATGCCAAGAAATTTAAAATCAACTTACTTTTCCCTTAAAACGATAAATTTTCTCAGTTTAAACATTTGATATGCCATCTATGTTGTATTCTGAATAAAATACTGAAATTTGAAACTTCCACATCATTGCATTCTGTTTTTATTCACAATTTGTACAGTGTCCCAACTTTTTTGGAATCGGGTTTGTAAATAAAAATCTAAAATAACGTTCTCAGAACATATTTTTTTTTTGTTATCTGGTTTGACAAAAGTGAAAATGATAAATAATCAATGCAGGATGACATCTTGAAGGTCCACATGGCTTTTAAAGTATTTTAGACGGGTGTCAGTTTTCAGCTGATGCTGATGCTGCAGTTTGGCGCGGGGGGCGATGCTGTGACGTCACGGGGGAGAGCCGATGGACGGGAGGACCCAGACGGAGATGCGAGAACCGGAGGAGCACGATAAAAACTGAGAAATGACTGCGCCAGAAAGCACGCAAAAACACGAAACGTTAAACAGCGGCGTCAACATGATGCGTCCTTCCGTCTGCTGTTTGCAAGCCAGTAATGCATGAAGAGCATCCCGGATAAAGGTAACATTTCTGTTTCCATCCGCGGCGCGCCTCTCACAAAGAACACATGAGTGGAGTCGACTGTATAATCTTTACCTTCAAAGCGGACGATTAGGGTGATCATTACACCGCTGAAGTACAGCCGGTGTGGCCAAACAGAACATAAACACGTCTAGCTCTCCATGCAAGCATCCTTCTTTTCATCCATAATTAAAAAAAATTATAAATCAACGATCATGTGCGCTTTTTACTCTCGCATAATAGAGATAACCTCGCGCATTCCTCAGAAGTGTGCAGGAACGAGGCTGCAGTTGTGCGTTTTGCTTCCTCAGCTATGGAGAGACCACATGTGCAATGCGCATCTTGACAGTGGAGCTGCGCATTGGTTGCAGTACGTCGTGTCCACGAGGGGAGAAGAAGAAGTGTCATATCACTGACCTCTTTAAAGCAATGGCGCTTCAGCACGATACTTCACTGCTAATTTGATGTATAAAACAGCTATCGTGATGCTTTTCAAGTAATTGTGCTATTTTGCGCTCTATCTCAATGTCACCATGACCTACACTCTTAAAAATAAAGGTTCTTTACTGGCATTGCTGGTTCCTTAAGAGCCTTTAACATCCATGGAATCTTTCCAGGTTCTTTATGTGGAAAGAAAAACATAACCACACACCCCCCATGTTCTTCACAGCTGACAAGGAATGTTCTCAGAACTTTGGCTATACTTGGCAGCAAGGTTCTCTCAAAGTTATGAACAAATGTTCCTGCAGTAACTTTAATAGAATGTTGGTTCAGAGTATCACTGGTCGTCCTATAATGTCTCATAACATGTAAATACACGACTAGACAAAAAACATTATTTTACAATCACTTCATGGAACTTTTTTTTATTTTATTCAAACAATTTAGATGGATGTTCATCTGACAAGTGTTACTAGTTTATACTTGGTGTCCGAGAAAATTAAAAAGTGGGTCATTCTCATAAAATGAGCATGTTCCCTAAGTGTGTATACACGAGAAAAAATGTTCTTAAAACATTTACAAATGTCTGTTTTGAAGCTCATGAGAGGCATTTTAATGTTTTCCATGACCTTGCAAAATGGTAAAACTGGAAAGTTCCTTTAATGTTCCCATAAAACCAAGAAAAAAACTTTATAAAACATAAAAAAAAACCTTAAAGACCTATAGTCTAAACTCGTTCTCAAGAGTCCACACCCCAGCGTCTAAAGTAAAGGCTCAGAGAATACGTACACTCTAAAAAAAAGCTGGGTTATTTTCAACCCAATTTGGGTCAAATTTGGACTAACCCAACTTTGGGTTAAAAATGAATTGTAAAAATTAACCCAACAGTTGGGTTAGTCCATAATTGACCCAAAGTTGGGTTGAAACAACACAGCATTTTTTAGAGTGTAATTTTGACTCTTTTCAGACACTTTGTTCCAGGCTGATTAACGATACAAACAATGACACACAAACAGACATCCATCCCCATGCCCTATAGTGAGTCAGAAAGTTTAAGCGGCAGAGGCGTGCGCTTGGAAGAAAAGAAACAGACGAACAAACAAACACAAACCACTTAAATTAAAATTTTTTATTTTAGTTATCGTTCTTGGTGTGAACGGGGATTTAATGGAATGTTAACAAAATGTTAAGAACATATTTTTGTTAGCTGCGTTCGAACAAAGAAAGAATGGTTCTTTTAAAGAACTGTTGCTGCAAAGGATTCTTCTTTCTAGGGCATCACTGTGAAAACCCACTTTTGGAAGTGTGTAAGAGTGCTTTGTACAGCTGGCACTGTGCTGGAGCAGCAACAGACTGCTTTTTCCTGACTTTTCCCTTTTAGTGTGAGCAAAATGTCATCTCCTGGAATGGGCACCCCGAGCGACCCCCTGCTGTCCAGTCCTGTAGGGGGGAAGTTCGGGACTGCCCAGGAAGGCACCTGGAGACCCATTCTGTCCAAAACGTCCAGTTTCCCATCGTCCACCACACGGCACCTCAGTCACAGAGCCAACAACTTCCAGAGGCACCCGAAGCGACGGAAACTGATCAGGCCGTCTCCGCCGCCGCCGCCGAACACGCCGTGCCCCCTGGAACAGCTCGACCTGAGCGAACTTCCACCGAGACGCACTTTCCCCGAGCTTCTCTTCAATGGCTGCATTTTGTTTGGGATCGAGTTCAGCTACGCGATGGAAACGGCGTACGTCACGCCTGTGTTACTTCAGATGGGGTTGCCCGACCAGTTCTACAGTCTTGTGTGGTTCATCAGTCCAATTTTAGGTATGTAGATATTCATTAAAAAAAAAGTTTTGAAGAATATCCCAGGTAATAAATTTAGGTTATAAAAACAAACAATGTTTTGAAGATGTTTAAAAACGTTGACTGTCCGTTCTTGACGATGATGTAATGTATAAAGGTTACAAAAAAGTTTTTTTTTTTACAACATTCTAATTTATTTTCACTCTAAATATATGTTATTTGAACATTTGTTTTTTTAATATTCTAAGAATGTTTTCTCTCAAAATTATAAGAACATTCATCAGGTAGAAATAACATGTTTTCTCTTAAGAAGAATGTTACATTAACATTTCTTTAAAAACATTTTGTCCTAACCTTTATAACTTTTAAAAAACGTTCATTAAAGTTGTGAGAATGCTCTTCGTTAGCTGGGATCCTGGCCGTTCTATTGAATATGAAAATGTAAAAGCGAATGAGGACTGTCAAGTTCAAGTTTTTTAAAGCCAACATTTAGCCAGTAAAGTTGTCTGTCTTCTTTTATGATTCCCAGGATTCCTTCTACAACCAATTCTTGGGGCATGGAGTGACCGATGTACATCTCGCTTTGGCCGCAGGAGACCATTTATTTTTGCCCTGGCAATAGGTAAGAAGCATGAATTTAGCTATTGCAAACTTCACTAATTGATCTCTTTGTTTGCTCTTTAAAGGATTAGCTAACTTCCAGAATGAAAATTTCCTGATCATTTACTCACCCCCATGTCATCCAAGATTCATGTCTTTCTTTCTTCAGTCGAAAAGAAATTAAGGTTTTTGAGGAAAACATTCCAGCATTTTTGGACTTCAGTGTTGGCCAACGGGTTGAAGGTCCAAATTGCAGTTTCAGTGCAGCTTCAAAGGGCTCTACACGATCCCAGACAAGGAATGAGGGTCTTATCTAGCGTAACAATCGGTCATTTTCTAAGAAGAATACAAATTGATATACTTTTAATCACAAATGAACATCTTGCACCAGCCCAACATAATGCATTACGTAATCATGTTGGAAAGGTCACACGTGACGTAGGCAGAAATACCAACCCAGTCTTTACAAAGTGAACGTGCAAAGAAAGTCAAACGCCCTTTACAAAAAAAGATAAAACAATGATGTCTGACGATTCTGAAGTTGGAGGAAAGTCACAGCTACACGCGTGACCGTTCCAACGTGATTACGTAATGTGTGAAGTCGCGCATGCGCATCGCAGAGCTTGTGCAAGACAAGCATTTGTGGTTAAAAAGTATATAGTTTAAATTTTTTTTTTTTTTAAATGACAGATTGTTTCGCTCGGCTGGGATCGTGTAGAGCACTTTGAAGCTGCATTGAAAATGCAATTTGGACCTTCAACCCATTGGACCCCAAGTCCACTATATGGAGAAAAATCCTGGAATGTTTTCCTCATAAAACTCATTCCTTTTCCGATGAAGAAACAAATTCATCTACATTTTGGATGGCCTGAGTGTGAGTAAATTATCAGCAAATTTTCATTCTAGAGGTGAACTAATCCTTTAACATGTGATACTGAAACTAGAGTTTAATTTTTTATTTAAAATACTTTGATGTTGCTCTTTTGGTGTGTTTGCAGGGGCTCTGCTGGGTCTAACACTGGTGCTGAATGGACGGGACATTGGAACGGCTGTGGCGGACACCACTCTGGATCACAAGTGGGGCATCGTGCTGACGGTGTGCGGCGTGGTTCTGATGGACTTCAGTGCCGACTCGGCGGATAACCCCAGTCATGCGTACATGATGGACGTGTGTAGCCCAGAGGACCAGGACCGAGGCCTAAATATTCACGCTCTCCTGGCAGGTTAGAGAAAAACTTGATTAATTATGGTTAAATGTTCATTTAAAGCATTATTTTGTTTTTAACTTAACTGCTTGAGTCGTGGTTTTCACATAAGAACTTTTTTCTCATAATTCTCTAAATCTAATATACGTCTAATCATTTTGAATTAGCTTTTATTTTTATATTTTCAGTTTTTAGTTTCATTTTAGTTTAAGTCTTTTTTGTCAGTTGTACACATCCTTTAAGTTTTTATTTATTAATTATTTTGGGCAAATTTGACTTTTTTTGTTTGTTAAGGTATAGTGCTACCAGAGAGATTTCACAATTTAATTTATTAATAATTACCTGAAAAACTGTTATTTTTATTATTTATAAATTCTTATAGCCATATTATTATAGTCATTTTGTTTGTGACTTGTCACTTTATTAGTTTTAAACAAAATTAATTGTTATTTTTTTACTTAATTTTCATTTTAGTAAATTTTTGTACTTCAACTAAACTAATCAGTTTTGATTTTGTCAAATTGACAATGATTTCAGTACTATAAAGTATAGTACCTCTAGACATTAACACAGTTTGACCAAATTAAATCCATCCATGAAAAGGCGTTTATTTTGTATTATTTATATTTATAATAGTATTGAGGTATTTTGATTAGATAGTATTTTTATATTTTCAGTTGTTCGTTTTTAGTGTTAATATTTTGTTTTGTGGTTTTATCATTTTATTAATTTTCATGTTTTAAGGAAGTCTAGTTAGCTTTTATTTTATTTTATTTCAGTTTAGTTATATTTATTTAGTACTTACTAGACTTTATACTTAGAATTATTTTATAGGCGTCAGTATTTAGTTTTTTTCAGTTTCAGTATATATTTAATGTAGTGGCCAAGGCAAGTTTTCAAGTGTCCTAATATTATCTAGTATTTATATTTTATTTTATTTCAGCTTTATTGCAACTACAAAAGGAAAACGTTTAAATTTTTGTTTACGTTTTAAAAATTTTAAATGTCATATTTAGAGATGCCCCGATCGATCGATCGGCCAGGGATCGGAATCGGCCGATTTTCCTCACGATCGGCCCGGATCGGTGATCGGCCGATCAGTCTCACTTCTTTCCTATTCCGAGCCGATCCGTTTTGTTACCAGCGGCACAGGCAATAAACGTCAGCCGCGCATTCTCACTCTCGTCTCTCTGACGACCCCTTCTCTCTCACACACGTCTCATTCGCTCCGGTTAAATAGTGCTTGTATTGCGCATTATTTTAGTCATTCCCGCAGGTTTCGCGCTTAGACCAAAAGTGCGCGCACCACCACCACTTATCTATGAGTGCACAATCCGCGCTGTCTCAAACAGCTTGTGAGCCACAAATACCAAAATGAGTGGCTAACTGGGCTAAAACGGTCAAATACATACAAAATAATGTCAAAATGCCCGTCTTGGCGAGTATCAAGTTAAAGTAAGTTTTGGAACGTTAAATAGTTGAGAAACAGAACACATGTTGTGTAACAGTATATAGGGTCCGTGGATAAACTCTTAAAGGGACAGCAGTCCAATATTCCTACTGCTGTCTGTCATATTAATCAAAAAACAAAAGACAAAAAAAAAAATAACTTTCTGCTCTTGACTGAATACGTTTTATAACTTTAATGGTAAGCATTAATCTGTATTTACTTTTTACAATGAAGACTACAGAAATTAAACGGTATCATTAAAACATGGATGTGTATTTTAAATGTGCTTAACCTTTAAGTTCTGTAGTATTCTCCCTGATAAAAACTTACTCACCTGAAAACTTGGTTTCCTAGCTCTCTTTATTCTATTGCAGTATTTGTGCTGTTGTTGCCATTTTTATGTGTCTATTTATACTATTTTTTTTTTTTTATGAAAATAAAACTTTGCATTGAAGAGTAGATTTAAAAGTAGATTTTTGTTTGTATATGCTGTCAGTTATATTTCTTAGAAAGAAAATCGGAATCGGCAGAAATCGGTATCGGCCAGATCAAACTAACCCCCCCCCCCCCCCCCCCCAAACAAAAAAATCGGAATCGGCAAGGAAAAATTGCACGGTGCACTCAGTCATATTTATATTTTTATTTCAGCTTTATTTCAATTACCAAACCCGTTTTTTAATAGTCTTACATTTAGTTAAGAATAACAACACTGAATCACATTCTTGCTGCGTCTTCAATTTAACCCAGGTCTTGGCGGTGGCTTCGGCTACATTGTGGGTGGCATTAACTGGGACAAAACTGAGTTTGGAAGGTCGATGGGTGGCCAGCTCCGGGTCATATACCTGTTCACCAGCATCACCCTCGCCGCCACCACGGCCATGACCCTCACCAGTATCCCAGAGCGACTTTTACCCCAGTCCCAGCCTCAAACCAGAAGCACCCGCAACCTCAAGAGCCCCAATCTGCCTCTGCCACCCTCCCCACCTCCTCCTCCCGGAGCCGCTGCGGACCAGAACGACGAGGACGAGGACGAAGCCCTTTATAACAGCCAGTTCGACAATTGCCGCTACCAGGATCCACTGGGCCACTCGAGTAGCGCCAACGCACGTCTCTACGCAGGCCTCACCAGCCCCATTTCCCCTCTCAGTCCTCTGACGCCCAAATACGGCAGCTTCAGTCGGGATAACTCGCTCACGGGCATTAATGAGTTTGCTTCCTCCTTAGGCACCTCCTACATAGACAGAATATTGATTGAATGCTACACCGGACAGCAGACTCCATTAGAACCCGAGGTGGTGGCTCCGCCTCTTCCTCCTGGGGACACGCCCCCTCCTCCTCAAAGTCAAACGCCTGCCGCAAATGAAGTTGCACAGCAAAACAAACTCTCGCAGCCTAATGGAGAGCTGTTGGCAACTGAAGCGCTGCAAGCTAATGAGCAAAAGCAAGCCACTGAACCTGCTGACCAGCCTAATGAGGGCCAACAGGCTGCGTCAGGGTCACAGCGAGGCAGTACCTCAGGGATACTGAAGCGCCCCCAGAGCCTGGCCTTAATGGAGGACCCGCTGATTGCTCCGAGCGGTGGTTTGGACGACGGTCGTAGACACACTGTTACCTTCAGTCAACAGGTCAGTTTGTACTGCAGGTTTGTCTATGTGCATAAATACACATAATTGCCTGATTATTACTATCTGAAGCAAGTAGATTGACACACGTCCGTATAATATTAGGTAATGGTTTTAATTTTAGTTTAAGTTTTAGTCATTTTGTTATGTGATTTTGTCATTTGTATTATTTTAAAATGTCTGTTCAGTTTTAATTTATTGTACTTGAACTTAATATTAGTTCGTTGCCAAGTCAACAATTTTTGTTTTCATTTATTAATTAATTTTTTTATTGTTAAAATTTTCCTGTAAAAGTATATTACTCCCAAATCCATTTAATATTTTACCATATTTAAATCAATTAACTGAAAATCAGTGTTATTTGAAGTATTATCGTAAGAGTATTTATTAATATTTTTGAATTCGTTTTTATTTTTATATTTCATGATTAATTTTGTTTCGTTACGTCAATTGTATGTGCCTTGGGTCACCTTTTTCTAAATTTTTAAATGTATATTAGATGTATTTAGTGTATTTCAGCTTAACTTTAATAAATTTATTACTTAAACATTTTTTATTTTCAGTTAGCTGTCAAGACAAACTGTTTTTCCCCCCATTTTTGTATTATCGGAATATTTGACTACATTTTTAATACTCCCAACTAATTAACACATGACCATATTTCCAATAAAGTTCTTAATTTCGGTATTTTTAGTAGTATTTGCTATTATATAGTATATGAAGATTTGAATTAGCTATTATTTTCTATTCATTTTGTTTTTTAGGTCACGTAATTTTGGTGAATGTGCTTTGTCATTTTTATGGTTTTTGTTTTCATATTTCTTAAGGTTTATTTATTTCAGTTTGTAATTTAGTGACTCACATATGTTATTTCAGGTCGCTGTAGCAAAAAAAAATCATTTTTGTTTATGAATTATGCTGTATATAATTTGACTATTTTTTAATTACTTATAAAACTATACTACTCCCAAATACGTTTTAACAGATTTGACCATATTTAAATAAATGCCCTTAATTTCCTTATTTTTGTATCATTTGTATATTATTATAGAATTATTCATATTTTGAATTAGCTATTAATTTCACATTTTCAGTTTATATTTTAAATTTAGTTTCAGTTCAAGTAATTTTGTTGTATTGTGCTTTTGCCATTTTTATTAGTTTATTATAGTTTTTTTTCTATTTAATTTCCTTAGTTGCCAAGAAATTTCTAAGTAGTTGTGTTTTAAAAGTGTATACTCATGCATTTTTATGGATACAACTTGCCATTGAACTTTAGCATGTTTTTGCTCTTTTCCCAAGGTGGCAAATATATTGCTGAATGGCATGCGTTATGACAGTGACCTCAGTGGCAGCCATGAAGCAGACTCTCAAATGTCAATAAAGCTGCTCTGTACCGCCATCTATAGGATGCCTCCATGTTTACGAAGCCTGTGCACCAACCATTTTCTGGGTAATAAAGGTTTTGAATTTCATTAGGCATATACAAAATGTCTGAGGCTCATATTTGTTGTTTTAATAATAAGCACAGACATTGTACATAGGCTTCAAATAGAGATTTTGATAACAGAATTAGAGACCCACAGCTGATCAAATTTCTGAACTACAATATGCTTGCATTAGCTAACAATGTATCACCAGGCCCAACGAGGATTTGCTGATGTTTTTTTCTTCTTCTGAGTTTGCTCAGTAAAAATACTTAAATACTTTCCAAAATAAATGCAAGTTAATTGAAAGATTGCTGAAATAAAACAAAATGTAAATATTATATAAAAAAGCTTACAAAATGAATGAACATGAAAATGAAAGAACATAAGCAATGTATCATTGGCAACTAACGGAAATAAGATTAGGGTGAGTTAGGGGTAAATTAGGGTAAGGTAAGTTGAAGTACTAAAGTTACTAAAACAGAATCAAAATAAATTACAATTAATTTTTTAATACCAATAATAAAAATGACTAAAACTGAAATTTAAAATGAAAACTGAAAATATAAAAGCTAAATGAAAATATTAATAAATACTATAGTAATATATAAATAATACTACTGTGAAACCAATATTAGGGGACAATCGAAAATATGTTAAATGGATCTGTACTTTTATATGTAACTAAAACATAGTTAAATTAGCCAAAATAATTAATAAAAAGTGTTTTCATGTCCAAATCTTTCATCTTCCATCACAAATGTTGATTGACACAGGTTGGTTATCGTTCGAGGGGATGCTGCTCTTCTACACAGACTTTATGGGGGAGGTTGTGTTTGGTGGCGACCCAAAGGCCCACCACGATTCAGAGGAGTACAAGCGCTACAATTCAGGCGTCACCATGGGCTGCTGGGGGATGTGCATCTATGCATTTAGTGCTGCTTTTTATTCAGGTTAGTAAAAGCGTACAATTCGAGCATACACAAAGACTAATTCGTATGCACATTACTTTCTTCGTTCTTGTCCTCTTGCAGCCATTCTGCGAAGCTGGCAGGAGAGGTTTCGTTGCGTTCTCTGATTTTTTCGCCTATCTGGCCTTGGGTTGGGGGCATGCTAATGAACTTAAATGACTAACAGAGATAATGAGAGCCCAAAAGCCCTCTCAGAGCAGCAGCAGGCAGTCTGTTCAAACCAAGTTATTCGGCTAATCAGTTAACCTTCTATATGTCTACTTGAAACACCTGGAGTGAAAACTTTGATAGATAACCTATTAATCTTCGATGGCTATCGACCCGCCGGCCCAGTATTTCTATGAGTTTGTGGTGTTCACTGTAAAACATTTTCTTTTACTAGACATTTCTGTAGTATGTAGTATTTATTTATGTGTTTGTGTGTTTGGATTATTGTGTTTCTTGCTCCACATTGTTGAGCGGACAGCTTGACGTTTATTTAATTTATTGTCCCGATGTTTCTCCACAATTACCCCCCCGACCACTCCGCCTCACATTTTTTTCTCTCCGTTAAAGCATACTTTGATCTAGTACCTAGCTGTATAGCACCCTCGACTTTCCGTCAGGATGAGAGGAATAACATATAAGCGAGTAATTGCTAAGTACTGCTCACCTCCAGGCCTATCGTGACTGAATGAGCGGGCCTTTGTTGTTAGTGGCAATTTTCACGTAGAACCGCAACGTTGCATCTACACCGGACACCTGGCAAATCATGGCGACTTTAGCTGCACCCCGAAGAATCCTCTACTTCGAACACCCTCTCTACCATTGGTCGAGCGAATTGTATAAAAATACATATGCTGGGATCTGTTTGCTGGAAGGCAAATAATTACACTGTTACAGGATATAAAGCTAGGACAGGATAAAACTGAGTTCATGCCACTATAAAAGTCAAAAACGTTTTTGTTGTTATTTATAAATGAGGCAGGCCCATTGATGGTTAATTACTAGTTTCCACTAAGCCCAACCAAGCCAAAAATTTATTGTGAGAACAACAAGGGTGCTCTTCCCATTACAGAATGCTTTCCTTTGTTTGACTTTATTAATACCAATATATTACTCAAAGAAACAAGGGTGCATAACAGCCAGAACATGTACTCTAGGATAATAAATGGCAGCATTGTGAGGGCCTAAACATTTTAGTTCATCCCCAGCTGTTTCCCTGCTCATCATGCTGCGAGATAACATGAAACACTCACGCAACAGCTCCATTCACAGACAATCTGTATCATTATAGGGACACCACACTCAGCCCTCTAAGGGGAAGAGTCTGATCTCTAAAGTCTCTAGGGTGGTGTGGTGTGTGGTGGGTGTGTCGGTTGTTGTGTGTGTGTGTGTGTGTGATGTGTGCGTGTGTGTGAGTGTGTGTGTGTTGCTGGTGTGTGTGTGGTTGAATGGGGCGGGGTTAGGCTGAACTATGATAGGGGTTCCTTTATAAACGACAGAAAATTCAGCAGGGAGCATAATGCGCCGAAGAGCACTACCAAGAAAGTTCAAATTCAAGATCTTAATACACTCAGGGTTCTAACTGCTTAGCTAAAATTGATAATGGTATTGGCTCATGCATGTACATTCTTTTGGCGGATAAAGCAATCGACAACATTGAAGCTCAATCATTTTTCATTTTGGCATCAGGTGTATCCAGCATTGGTAATCTTCGGTACCACATTATGAAAAAAAGTCTATCGCATCGAAACTCAATCAGGAGTGTTAAGGAGCAGTCACTTAGCACAATTTCTGCCAAAAAAAGCAGTAGCTATAGCGATATATGAAGAGCCCGCTCAAACCAAGCAGCTTTCTGTTGGTCATTGAGGTGAATCTGTGTGACCAACTTGAAACCGTTGCAAAATCTGCTGAAATGACTGCATTTCCCAATGACTTCATTTGCCAATCAATGATAATTGTGTAAAGGGATAGTTCACCCAAAAATTTTAATTGTGGTTGTGAAGCTATCCCTTTAAAGGTCAGCAGCAAAGACATTGGTAAATTAAGTATGATTCAATTCAAAAAGCAGGTTTGCATAATATTTAGTGTTTGTATTAACCTATTTTTATTTATTTATTTATTTTTGAGGAATAATGAATCTTGAAATATCTGATGCAATAGGCATAATTTTCAACTAAAAACTTTTTATGCATTTTGGCCATTCATTCACACAACATCACCTACTTACCTGACATGCATGATAAACTATTTTTAGTAGGTTTTGTGGATTAATGTAAATAGGGATCATTTTGAGAACATTGTCACTGTATGTGCAACTTTTCAAAAACTCAAATGAAAACCTTCTAGTTTGCAGTGCATTGTTGTTGTACAAATGTGCGCTTTGTTACATTGACTTCCACTCATATGCAGATGCAGGAAACGTAAAATCATAAGTTTTGCATTTTGCAGCATTGCAAAGTCTGGGGTTGACCTGTGGAATGGTGTAAAGGACTTGTGATCAGAAAAGAAGAAAAAACTGCATGTCATCTTAGCTGAATTATAAGAACACTAACTTTAAAGCTGTAAGTTTGCCGCACTGCAGGAAAATAGTAGAGTACTGTAAAAATGACAGTGAACTTTACGGAAAGACTGTAAAAATGCTACGCGAGTAACAGAACCTGTTAAATGTGAACGGTACCACCCACGCTACCCTACTCATACGGTGAAAATAATGTAGGGACAGTAATTTACACGGTAGTATACCGTTTTTGGAAGTGAAACAGAGCGCATAATTACAGTGAATAACGACATAGAGATATGACAAAATGACATTTCCCAGAATTCCCTGCTACATTTCAAATTTTTTTTTTTTTGTTGAAATAACTATGTTTCTTATTAGTTTTTTCTTATCAGTTGTGTAGATTAGGGTTTTATCTTACATCTAATGCTGTTAATGACCAACCGGTTATGGCAGTATTTCTTTTGGAATGTGTGTTACCGTGATGGTGTTTAGTGTTTTTGTGAATGACACTGTGCACCTTCTATGTGTGTTAGTATTAAAAGCTGCTTGTGATGGGCTTTGAATCATCATGTGACTTTCTCATCACCACATTTTGTGGTTATCAGTGTATTACAAAGGTACAAAACAAATTTCAATACTTCAGTAGGTTGGTATATAATAACATTTTATTAGTTAATGAAATTACGGTATTTTTGAAAAACAATTTAAGTTAAAAACGTAAAACTTAAAACGTTGCTACGGGATTTTTTCGGTAAAAAAATGGCAGCTGTGGTTGCCGGAATTTTACGGAATTTTTAAAATATATTTTTATATCTTATATGTTGAATTAGTTTTTAAAAAAAGGTGCCACAGAGTTTGACATATCTTGTTTGCTGTAGTGTCCTAAAATTTTTTGCAGTCTTGAAGTTTGTAGGCAAAACAAAAAAACTCCAAGTGTGACAGCAGCTTACATTTTTTGTTTTGATGAATTTTCAGTCTTGTGCTCAAAGGAGTCTTCAGTGGCGTCTTCTATCCATTAGCACTTGATGGTGTAGAATATGTGCATCTGCATCAGCGTCAAATACACAATCTAAAGCTCAAGTCTTATTTGCTGGAGCATGTCATTGCAGGACAAGGAAAACGGTTTGCATCAGATGTGAATAGCTCCTTAGGAATTCATTGTTTCTATTCAAAAACTTCTTCACGATGAACATTCACGTTTAGTGTGAAAAGGCCTCAAGCTGGAAATTATTTGTTTCCCATAAAAGTTACACTCCTCCTAATGTGTACAGAACACACTGTTTTGGCGGCCTATCCTTACATAAAAGCTGCTTTCATTGTGTCACGGCTGGGAGTGGAACACGACTGCCTTAATGAATTATCAGCCAGACAGCAAGTTCACTAGACAGAAATACACAGCATTTACAGAAAGTGGCAGATGTTCACAAAGACACCTGTTCCATGAACAGGACTGAGTGGTATTTAGAAGAGGTTAGACACAATGAGGGTGGATGTCTATAACCATCCTTGAAAACATCAAATGGCATTTAATTACAGTTTAACACTAGCCGGAGGACTCGTACTGGGCTAGAACAACACACCTATCCTCCTTCATGCACAATCAAGTCATTAAGGCCATTATGAGAGCATCCCTTAAAGATGTTTAATGATGCTGCTTCAATTCAGAGTGGATTTACAGACAATACATTCATACAGTGTTATCACACAACATAGCTGTGTTTACTGTGTTGCCTCATGTTAACAACACAAAGTATTTACTTCAACTGATGTCAGTTTATGAAGTATAATATGTTGCACATTTTACTCTTCACTAGCACATTTTATGTGCAGCTCAGAAAGAATACGTAAGTATTGCATTTGACTATAATTCAGATGGTTCCATAAATTACCATCTGCCAAACTGAAATAATATGATTTTGGTCGATAAGCCTGATACTGTCACCACAGCCATAATTTAATCTCTTCAAAGCATTAGGTACAGTGTTTGAGTTTATGGCACTACTTTTTCAATTTTCAGAATCTGATTTTAATATAAATGTGTAATTAAGTTTGTGTTGTGACTATGATAATCTGGCTTTTATTTAATTTATTATTTATTCTTTATTGTATTTTTTTATTTTTTTTGGCTAGTAGACATTCTGAGTGGCCGGTAACTTAAAAAAATTAATGGCCAAATTATCTGGTGAGTGAAAAATTTCATTTCAAACTCTGAATATGTACAGTGTACAAACACCGGACTTTGATATTTGTCATTATTGAATGATGAATGATGAATGAATGAATGAATGATGAATGAATGAATGAGTTTTGAATGAATGAATGAATGAATGGAGTGCATCAAGTGCACAAAAATACCTTTTGAAAATGGTTTATATACATTATACATAAAGTAACATTTAATAAACATTACATTGACTTGTGTAAGGTGAGGAACTGCATGGTCAAAAGTGTTAGGTAGGTGAGGCATAAACGTTAATATTTGCTCCC